>JBBPBX010103491.1:0-11874 GCA_038048925.1 Garcialebias charrua | reverse complement strand
GACGCTGTACTGTCCTCTGGGACAGGTACTTCAGCCATCAGCCAAGCTTTCGATGAAACCTTGGTTCAAGAGCTTTTGAGTATAGGACTACTCAGAGATGACATAGTTCTTACAGACTCAAAGAGCACCTCTTCAGTCATGAAGTGGGAAGACACACATCACAACGACAGTGACGCACCGCGGTCTGACCGGTCAGACACATCAGCGACTGCGCCGACAGTTGTGACACACCTGAATTACGCAGAAAGAGGTAAACGTACGGAGAAACGTTGGCCGAAGCCTATGAGGTTCCTGTACAAGCTTCCCGATACACTGCGTGAACGGCTTAAACCAAACCATGGCATCTTAACTCGTGCCCAAGGCCTTGACAATCTCAAGGTCCCCACCAATCTCAAAGAACTACAAAGTTTTCTTGGCGTGTGTAACTACTCGAACCAGTTCATAGAGAACTATGCAGACCTTGCAAAGCCACTGACTGAACTCCTAAAGAAAGACGTCCCATTTGTCTGGACTGACAAACAGCAGCAGGCAATGGACGCTCTTATAGACAGGATCAAGTCAGCCCCATGTTTAGTCTACCCAGACTACAACAAAGAGCTTTACTTGGAAGTGGGCTTCTCAGCTCGTTGCATAAGTGCTGGTCTGTACCAAATACACGACAGAGACAAACGTGTAGTAGCCTACGCCAGCAAGACGATGGCAGGACCCGAGTTGAGATTCTCAGACTGTGAGAAAGCTCTACTGACCACAGTGTGGGCAGTTAAACATTTCTCCAGCTACATTGGTGGACAGAAAATCATTGTGGAAACACAACACCAGCCAGTGACTTTTCTTAACAGTGAACGCATCAGAGATGGTGTGGTGACAAACTCACGTGTTGCAACGTGGCTCATGGCGCTTCAAAGTTTTAACCTAGACATACGTTATGGTCAAAACAAGAAGTCTCATCTGGGGACGGACTTGGCAATCTGCCAGAAGTGTACACAAGATGTACCAGCCACCCAGCCGCCGGTTGAGGTTAAACCCCCAGTAACTGAAGACCCGAATCACCACTTCTTTGATGACAATATCTGCAAAGATATGACAACATTGTACGTGGATGGATCTTCATTCCTCCGCGACAAGATCTGCAGAGCAGGTGTTGGAGGGGTCCTCCTCCAAGACCAAGAGCAGATAACTTTCAGCTACAAATCAGGCTCTCAGACTTCTCGGTACGCTGAGATTGTCGTGATCATGATCCTAATAGCTCTCCAGATGGTAGTAGCACACTCCATCAAGACCCTAGTCATCTGCACTGACTCTAACTATGCTCGTTTGAGTTTCGCTTGTCACCTTGCTGTGTGGAAACAGAACGGTTTCCTAACAAGCGACAGAAAAGTGGTCAAACACAAAGAGCTTTTCATAGCGTGTGATCACTTGGTGACATCACACGACTTACAGGTCTACTGGAAGAAAGTTCCAGGACATTCTAGAGTCCCAGGCGATGACAAGCACTACAATGACATTGCGGATTCCTTAGCCAAAGAAGGAGCCGACGAAGGTCCTCTATGGTCCTTCGACTCCTCCTGGTTGATCAAGACTCTGTCAACACAACCTGCTGTTGAGGTTATGGCAGTCACACGTGCACAGGCCGCGGCCAGACCTGCTGACAACGCAGTCTCTGTACGGCCTGCACTGACTGACCCAGACATCATCCAACAGCAAAAGTCGGATCCTGCTATCAACTCCATGATACTGTACCTGACTGATCCGAACAAAAATAGTCCGTCTAAAGACGACCTGGATTCCGATCCAGACCTTAAGGTCCTCTATCAGCTGCGCAAACAGCTAAAACTAATCAAGGGCATCTTAACTTTCGCTCATGGACCAACGTCCTCACCTGTGTTCGTGGTTCCCCATGACCAAAGGGGGGTAATGTTAGTCCATGCCCATGATCTCCCGTCCGCAGGACACAAAGGAGATAAAGCCACGCTGACGGCATTAAAACAAATTGCCTATTGGCCTGGAATGAAAAAGGATGTCAAGGACTACATTGAAGGGTGCGTGGTCTGTGGCCAGTTTCAGCCAACCAGACCACTTCACAGAGCACCACTGCAAAGCAGAGGCATTGCATTCCCATGGTCTGACCTCCAGATCGACTGGGTTGGACCACTCACTAAGAGCTCTAGAGGAAATAAATATTTTCTCACGGTAACCTGTGCATTCACCAAATGGGTAGAATGCCTACCAGCTCCTAACGACACAGCACAAACTACTGCTATGTTGTTAATGAATCATATATTCTCAAGGTTTGGACTTCCCCTTAGGGTGAACTCAGACCAAGGTACACACTTCACAGGTGAAGTGATGAAAGAACTGTGGAAGACGCTAGGCGTCAAGGCCAACTTTCATGTCGGCTACCACCCACAGGCTTCAGGCCAAGTAGAGAGAGCAAACAGAACTGTGGTGAGTATTTTGAAGAAATACGTGGCTGCAAACCACAAGGACTGGGACGTGAAACTCCCTCTGGTCCTCATGGCCATAAGAGCCACTCCACACACATCAACTGGCATCTCTCCCTTCGAGATGATGACCGGTCGACAAATGACTCTCCCTCTACACCTGTTGTACCAACCAGGTGACGCCGTCATGGCAACAGCCTACACTACACAACAATACATGAAAGATTTGAATGTACACCTCAGAAACACTTTTGCTTTCGCCCAGAAAAACCTGGAAAAATCCGCTGAAGGACGCAAGGCGTACTACGACCAGAAGGCCTCTCACAATGAACTCCAAGTGGGAGACAGAGTCTGGTACTATACGTTCGCCCCAGCAACCGGGAAAGGAGAGTCCGGGACCGGAACTCTCGCCCGCAAACTAATGCCCAGGTGGACTGGACCTCATCTGATAACAGACAAAGTGTCCTCAGTCGTCTACGAAATCAAAATCAGCAAAGGCCGCAAAGAGCCAATTGCTAAATGGGTACATCGAAATCAGATCAAACCTTACAAGGCGTTCAATGACTCCACAAAAGACAAAGATCTCACAAACTCACCGACTTCATGGGATAATAAGGTCGTCCAAACACAAGTTAGTAAATAAACTAATCAGGTTTAAACTACCATATTTCCCACCCTATAAGTCGCATTGTCCAATTTGAACTTAGAAACGCTAAGCCTAACACCCACGACATAAAACTAATCTTAACAAACGTTTAAATCAACAGGATCTAACGTGCCATTTGTTATTAAGAAACTAAGACCTATCTTTTTGTGTCTCCCTAGGATCACAATGAAATCACTCCTAGTAATCTTCACCCTCTTGGGAACCATCCAAGAAGGACAGGCTGAGGTTGTGACCCTTGGACCCACCTCAGGCATCAGTCTTAGGGACCAACCCGGACTGCTCGTCACAGATTGTCAGCTGTACACTCGGAAGGTCTTCGTCCGCTTCGATCCCCAAACGGTGATCAATCAGCACATCAAAATCAAAGACGAATGGACTAACGAAACATGGTACACTTTACCAATCCAGAATGCAAGAGGTCAAACCCGACACATGTTAAAGCAGCTACGTAAGTTCACCCTCACACAACAAGAGCTGAGCGGAACGCGTAGACGAAAAAAGAGTGTCCTTAGTGGGCTTCTCAATGCTGCCTCCGCCATTGGATCTCTTTTTGGCTTAGGTCTGTCTACAATCAACAGTGTCAGCATAACGTCCTTAAAACAACACGTTAATGACATACAGAAGGAATTCCCATGGATCAGAACACAAATGGATCGGCAACAAACACAGTTAACTCACGTGACCGAAACGGTTCAGAAGACCGTCTTAGTGTTGAACACTCACACCAAAGAAATCAAGGTCGTCGCACAAATGGTTAATGAGCTAAAACGCAAGGTAGAATGGGACTATGCCTTCGCACATGCGATAGATAGTATCCTTGCTGACATGCTTAGAGATATCAGCTCATCAGTCGATGCGCTAGTTACAGGCAGAATCCCGCCCTATCTAGTCTCTCTAGACATGGTAACAGACATCCTTAACACCGCTACAAAAGAAAAAGTGAGATCAATCCAGGCTCAACTGGCTTACACTCTCGGTAGCGCGGTCCCGATTTATGTTGATCATCGAGAATGCGAATTCGGGTTCATTATCAATCTACCTATCGTCTCTATGGACAACATTTACAGACTGAAAGATGTCATTAATGTCGGAAATTGGAATGGTGAGAATCACATCAAAATCCATACTCCAAAAGTGGTTGCTTATCACGAAAGCGACCCCACAACCTATCTAGCTCCAAACCTCCAGATGTGTACCCTCACTCACGAGATACACTACCTGTGTACAAGTAGACCTTTTATGTGGAATCATGCCGCAGGCATTTGCGGAATCACCCCGATTCTAAAGAACTCAAAGTGTTCAACGACCATAACCCCGCGCCACCTGGTCACTGCTGCCCAAGCAGAAAGGATTGGGTCGCGGTGGTTGGTCAACACTCCCGACAGAAATGCAGTCATGGTCTATGATCGCCCCGGGTCCATTCGACATTTGAATCTACCAGATAAAACAATGTGGATTAGAGTCCCAAAAGGAAAAACCATACACATTGGTGATCTGACGCTTTATTATCTCGATCCTGAACGGTGGGAAACGGCTCTAGAATACCCTGAGTACCTCGCAAACATGAGCCTACAGATAGACCCCGGTACCGTAAAGCAAATCCTATTCGAGGGAACTAAAATCGTCGATGTAGAACAAATAAACCAGGTTCTAAAGACTCTCAAATCTGAAACCAGAACTCCGCTTCCACCCATCACTTACGCATGGTCCAGCGCTGACACGCTAATCATAGTCGTGATAGTAATGCTTTCCATTGTAGTTAGCGGTCTAGCCGGTATAGTTGCGATTCTATTCCGCCAAGTCCAATCGCTTCAAGCCCAACTAGACGATTATAAGAAAAGTCGCGCACCCAAGGCGAAATTCTTAAAAAACAGGAAACCCAGAGTGGGCAGCGTGGGTAGCGTACTGGAATCTGACGACAAGAGTGTGTCGAAGCAGTGAAACGTTGTTTCCTTGTTTTTAGTCGTTACTGTTGTCATTAGTTGAGATACTGTTTGTTTCTGAACACTCCCAGCCAAAAAGGTTTTGTATTAACATGGGTTAATGAATGATATGGATTTAACTATGCCAACATGCAGTTCGTTTTGTTAAAACCCAATCGTCGAAGAGTCAATGTAGTTTAAAGCTACTTAAGGTACAATAAACTACACTGGTCTCATAATTTCTAAATTGAACCGATTCGATCGTTTCTATTCTAGATTGTCTATTTATTTTGATGAGTCTCGCCATAGACTTCAAAATTTATTAGGAATACCAAATCCTACGTCGTTCGTCTAAAAGACAACAGACATTTAGATCAAACTATATTTCATTTTTATTTTAGTTTAACCTAAACTAAGTAATGAATGGAGGAATAGTTTGGAATTAGAGGCCTTCGTTACAGAAGCCCTCCAAAATTTTATAGGTATAGATCCCTATATCTAATTTACAGCATTGATCCACCCCTTAATTGGTAAGTGTAGCTGTTCTAAACCATGATAGCTTACATACCAGGTGCATATAGGTAAGGCTTAATGTAAAATCCCAATCATAAGCCCACCTTAAAAAACCACATAATTGCATGACACATAGAACCAGAGTGGCACTGACTGGAAACCAACCAGCCAACAACCTTCGATGTGGGGACCTGCAGCTCCAACGCTTGGTCTTCAACCTTCATCCAAGGGTCGCCTCCTCTGCGTCAATCGAGGGATCCCCTCTGCATGCTGATTATGAAAACAATTGTTGCTGATGAAATCACCAACTCTAATCGTGGTGGAATTACTGCTGTGGGATTATCGCTGTGGATTATAAGACTTTGTTTTCCAAAGGATCACAGACTTTGTTTTCCAGGAGTTAACAGACTTTGTTTTCCAAAGGAGTAAAAGCTTTTCGCAATGGGATTACCTCTGAACAGTATGAAATTTCCAAAAACTTTATGGGATTATAATTTTTGATTTTTCTCTTCCACTTGCTGGATTACTTCAAGATCAAAGACAGTTCAAGGTTTCCTTTCGTGTTGGACCCCATCCCCAAGGACTGGCGATGGCTTCCAAAAGGGGGGAGATGTAATGGACCTACCCAGGGTCAAATTAAGGTTTTTGAACTGTCCAGTGATGACCTTTACTGACCACTCAGTAAAGCAAGACATTTACTACAAAATCATTCATTTAGCTGTAATCTGATAAATATAGTCACCAAAAGAGACTATTTCTATCTTTGATTTTATTCTGATGTGATCAAAAGAATAACTTTTGTCATTTTCATGATGTGTGCTTTTAAGCTGTGTTATTCTGTGAGAGTTAAACTGTGTTCACTGCTATGTTAAAGGTGAAATTGCGGGTCACAGAGACCCGACTGTTTTGTTTAGAAATAAGAAGACAGTTTAATCCGTTGTTTTTCATGAACAAGGCTCCAGCTGCTCTGTCTTTTCCTAAACAATTTCCCTCTGCTGCTGTAACCTTGGGTTCTGATAAGACAAGTGAACTCCTCTCTTTGTGCCTGCTCTTTAAGTTCTAAACTGTGCGAGAACGCGCCAGAGAGTTGCTGGGAACTTCCAAAGAGATGTGAACTTTCCCAAGAGCTGGACACGTGTGGTCAAGAGCTAACGACCGGCGTCTTCAGCTAAGGACTGATAACAGGCTGTTATGAGTCTACTTCGAACAAGCCGAGCTCAAAAACTTTGTTTATTCCCTCCTGGAATAAGTTTATCTTGAAGTCAGAGGCCTGAAGCTGACATATTCTCTGATGACCAACGCGGAAGCCAGGAGACGTTGAAACGTAAACTAAAACCAGTTTTGGACGTGCTGGGACTAAAGGACTCTGTGCATCTGAAGGCTGGTGTCTTCCCTCTTACCGGGCGGTCGTCAAAAGGTAAAGGAGCTGTTTACAAAACGTACCTGGATTTTAGCAGAAGTCGGATGAAAAGTGTCACTCTGGTCTCATGCTCAGGATAATTTTCTTCTTAAATCTTTCCTCCTATTTCTTTTCCCTCTCAACCTAAGCTGGAAACTATATTTTAAGCTGAAATGCCCCTCAGACTAAATATGTGTAACATCTAGTATTTATGTCTGTTGTGTTAAATCAAGTGTGCTGACGTATTTGAATTGAAAGAAAGTGAAATCATGTCAATCAAGTGTAATGGTGTTAATTTAGTTGATTTATTTTAAATAAATGATAGTGTCTCTTTGACATATCAAACTAAGTTAACGTGTCCATTGTCACTTAATGGCTCTGTTTATTTATCCATCACAAAGATCACAGAAATATTGAATAAACTGAAAAAGAAGAGAATCCGTGAATTTACTATTCAATCTGAATAAGTAAATTAATTAAGGTAAAAAGGAGGTCAGTATTAAACTGACCCCCCCTTTAACCCCTTACACAAATTAAAACAACAATGGTCCAATCTTGTGGTTGAATGTGTCAATATGTAGGTAAAGGGGATTCGAATTTCCTGGCACCTTACACCACATGCAAACAACCCAGATAGAGGAAATAAGTGGCTCTCAGTGATCAACAGAAAGGGTTGCATTATGGGTAATGTGATCTGCATTCATCAGATAAATGTAATTTTTTGTTTTCAGGCAGATGGAATTATTTGAGCTGTCTCCTATATGGAGGTATCCTTGATACATGCTGATCTGAACTGATGTTGAAATAAAGAACATACAACCATTTCAAAATGTGTAACCTGATTATTGTTTTTTTTCTGGAGGAAGATCTCAAAACTCAGCAGAAAATCAACCTGTTGAATTTGTTAGAATCTCTTAGCAATCTGACTAATTTACAGGAAATTGTGATTTCCCAAGTTTGTGGTGGTCCAGATTTGTTCATTGTGTGTTTGGGGTGGAGAGGGGTGTTGTACGAGAGACTTTTTAAATTATGATTATATTTTCATTGAACTGTAGACCTTCAGTGACTCTCCTGAACAAACCTGGAGATTCGATCCAATACTCCCATACATCAACATAATCAGTGTTGAACCAGAGTGTTGGGTCGTCCTTCCATCCACTTGTAAGCTTGTATGGTTCAGGTAGCCCAAAAGTTTAAATAGTTTCACAACATACTGATCCCATGTCTCAGGACTAAGCTTTCTACTCTGATCAGTCTAATCTCAGCTGATAATGGGTGGAGTTTTTAATAAGAGTTGGTAGGAGATATTATATCTCTCCAGTTTTAGCTTCTCTCCATTGGCTCCCTGTAAAATTCAGAACAGAATTCAAAATCTTACTTCTAACCTACAAAGCCCTCAACAACCTAGCTCCATCTTATATTCTAGATCTTATTGTTCCATATTTTCCTAACAGAACACTTCACTCTCAGACTGCAGGCTTACTTGTAGTTCCTATCATTTCCAAAAGCAGAATGGGAGGAAGGACATCTTTGCATTTGTAATTGTTTCAGTCTTAACATGTGTTGTTGTTGTTTGTTTGTTTGTTTGTTTGTTTGTTTGTTTTGTTTTTTTATCTTTATTTTTGTCTTTCTTCCTAATGAGGACCTGCTCGCCTCCATGCTGGACCTGCCATTGTGTGTCAGTTTCTCCTTCTTGTCCTCTCAAACCCAGCCGGTTGAAGCAGATGGCCGCTTGTCCTGAGTCTGGTTCTGCTGGAAGTTTCTTCCTGTTAAAGGGACTTTTTCCTTTCCACCATTGCCTTTGTGCTTGCTTAGGATGAGAGAATGCAACAAAATAAAGTCTCAACACGTCTGCTTCCTTCCTTCCTTAGATACAAAGTACAGTAGATAACTTTACTAACTGGCATTTATAATGTATGTGAATATTTCTGTTCAGTGCCCTGACACAACTTCTGTTCTGACTTGGCATTATGTAAATAAACTAAATTGAATTTAATTGAATTGGATTGGATTCCCTTCTTCAATGTCTCATTTGTTTACTATTTGCTTTCTGCCATCCAGCATACTGCACATGTGAGGAAATAAGTGACTCTGTTTACAGACTTGATCTTCCCTATCAGAAGGTGAATCTGAGTTTTGGATTTACCAAATCAAAGGATGGACTGACTCTGTGGTTGCTCTGTAGAAAATTTACTTTTTTTTTTTTTTTGCAACACTGGATAAACAGAGTCCGTGTAAAAAGGGAAGGTGCTGGTGGATTCTGGCACAGATGGTGTCAGTCTGTGTCTGCCAGCTTGAGTCACTGTCAGTGTAAACACCAAGGTATTTGTATAAGGTCACCTGTTTAATGGGATTATTGAGTATGGTCACGGGGCTCTGGTCATCAGCTGAGCTGGGATCCAGAAGCATCTCAACAACACGCAGCAGTCCTGCCCCTGCACGCAGTGCTCGAGGCATGTTATTGTAGTTGTAACAACCGTAATGCCGGGTTCCCACCAAACGCATCAAAACGCTCCCAACGCACCGTGTTTGCTGCTTGTCAACAGATGTGTGTTCACACTGAACGCGTCTGATGACGCGCAGTGGGAGGAGTGTCTGGCTCCTTTTCCGGTCGGGTTTGTTTTGTTTTTTTGTACACCGGGCAGATGAAATCAGCTGTTCGTGAGCCTCGTTACGAGTGGGTTTTCTACGAGCCGAACTGCAGCTCCGAAAGTCTTTGTTGAGATTTAAAAGTTTTTTATGTTTGGGGTGATCGTACGATTGAGCAGACAGCGGAAACTGTAAAAATGCCAAGTTTCTTACCGGAGGCTGATTTCTTCATGCAGGCTCGTTGGGCTAAGTTTAAAGGACAACACCCACCGTGACAGTAACAATTCACCATATTGGACAATTACTTTAGTAGAATATGATGTCTATTTTCATTTTTGCATTTGGGCCAGGTGAGTGTAAAAAAAAAAAACGGAGTCCCGGAAACATCCGGAAACCCGGCCGAAGACTGCCGAAGTCCGGAGTGACATCAATACAGGCTCCACTCAGAAGGCACGAGTGAGTTCGCAATGGAGGCTTATGAGAGTCAGAGTTAAAACTGCAGTTAAACTAGAGTCCTAAGTTGTTGCACCAGGTTCTAAATATTTCCTGGTGGGCTGTTGGTTCAGGACCAGCGCTCCCTGTTTTTTTTATTTCTTAGAACTTTTTAATAAGCCGCTAACCCGCCCGCCGTAGACACACCGTCACCCGCACGCGGGCAGCCACTGACACACAGAGGGGACCTCATGCGCGGACACACCGTCACCCGCGCGGTTACAAACAGCAGACACACGTATGCTCTACCAGTTAAAATCCCATTAAAGATTTTCATGAAAAAGTGGTGTGAATATTACCAAACTATGGTACATTTAAAAGCTTGCTCTATTATTCATTCTGTTCTGATGTCAAAAATAAAACTGAGCAAAAGTCTTACCCGCAAAACCTCCCAACTGTGGAGGTGCGAGCCTTCTTCTGGTCGGTCCACTTTATAAATCCATTATGAATCCTTTGATTTTGGGTAAATAATGAACACTAACGCCATCCTTCGAGGTATTGCTGCAGAACTAAGCAACACATCGTTTTTATTAGTTGTATTCGTAACTACTCTGGTAGTTTTCTGGTCAGAAATAAGGAAACTACGTTCATGCATGCTTGTTAGAGCTCCGCCTGCATTCAAGGCGGATACTTCAGTGACGTTAATGCCCATATATGGAGAGGGGCAGATTTTTCCGGAGCTGCTGTTAAAATATGCTAAAAATCATGAAATAACACATTAAGCATTATTTTTCTACAATATCAATAAATGCTCCTGTTTTATTATTTATTTCACTACTAAATATTAATGGCGATGCAATTTGAAAACATGGTGGGTCATGGACATTAAAAAGTCCAAAAAAAGTCCCGTCGTCGTTGCATCATCACATAGCAGAGGCTCTCCCGATTGGTTGCTGCGACGCGTCGAGCAGCCAAAGTTTAAATATTTGAACTTTGGCTGCTCGACGCGTCGGCTGCTTCGGACGCGTCGCGTGCGCGGAAAAGAACTGTTGCGCGCTGCCGCGCCGCTTGAAATGCTCAAAACGCGCCGCGTCATGCTTCGCCGCCCCTCGTTGATTTACTGCAGGTAAATCAGCAGTCTTAATAATGTTTGCTTATGTTTACTTCGATCACACAAAAAAAAAAAAAACGCCCATCTCATGGGCGGACTAATCCTAGCTCTATACGGATTTATTTGTACAAAAATGCTGTCAAACTATCATTTATGACTACGCCTACAAACGCAATACAAGAAATAAAAACTTTTTAAAAAGTATTTTATTCTGAAATGTAATAAATCACGTAAATTGACGTTCTGGTCAACATAGACTTTCAATGTAAACCGGCCGCTTCCGCTGCCTGAAACGCGTTTGGTGGGTACCCGGCATAATTGTACAATGTGTCTTTAAGACACTAGTATCGCTGACGATGTCACACGCATGCGCCCACCGTCTCCCTGTAGAGAGCATTGGAGAAACGTGTTATCAGGCGCACACATGGACTAGAAGGAACATGCTAGCTCTCTAGTTATAGTAGCGTTACGGGCAGTGGTGGGATGTAACTAAGTACAAGCACTTTGTTGCTGTACTTAAGTACATTTTTCATGTATCTGTACTTTACTTAAGTAGAATTAAATGTGGGTACTTTTACTCCACTACATTTTAAATGAAGTATCTGTACTTTCTACTACACTACATTTCTGTAATGTGTTGAGTTACAAGTGCTTCCACAGATATCTAGCTTGATTGGAGACATGTTGACATGTCACTTTGGAGGTGACATGAGAGCTGATTCACCAGGTATTCATGTTTTATTTATTACAGGTACTCCAATTGACCTATTAGACTTTTATTATGGCGGACATTATATATA
>JBBPBX010103488.1:0-11875 GCA_038048925.1 Garcialebias charrua | reverse complement strand
TAAGTGCCAAAACCACGCTTTTCAAATAAAACCTTTCACAATAAAACATTCTGTCCTCCGTGTACAACATCCTGTCCTCTGGGTGTGAGTAACGTCCCCTAGTGGTCCGCCACACATCTAAGTTTTTTATCTGTTGTTTGTTGTTGATCTTGCACTTGAAATTATTTTGAACATTACTGTTGCAGTTCTTTGGAAACAAAGTGAATCAACCAGATGACACTTTTGCTGTAAAATACATTGCATACTGGTGTTGTTTTTTTGTTGTTGTGTTTTTTTAAAAAACTTTTCATACCACTAGATCGCATGTGTCTAACTCAAGGCCTGTGGGCCAAATCCGGCCCACCATAACCATTTCTGTGGCTTTCTACACCCTGGAGGGCCACAGAGACAGAACTTCAAGACAACTGTGCTTCAATATTACTTTATCAATCAAATCAAATTAGTTTTTATGTTTATAATGACAAATTACTTAAAGTAGTCATTGAATGCATGAAAGTTACATTTTACCAGTTTGTTAATCGATAGTTTTATCAATACATTCTGCCATGTCCGGCCTTTTGAGGAGATTCCTGAGCTTGATGTGGCCCAAAATGAAAATGAGTTTGACACCCCTGCTTTTATTTTTATTGTTCATCATGTTTTAGGTTATCCCCCTTAAGGCCGAGATACACTTGAGCGTCCTCAGGTACGCCACTCTACGCGCGCATATTGTGCGCATGTGTTTTGCTGCTATACTTCATAAACTATTCAGCTTTAAAAAGCTCGCGTTCTCCTTGTTGTAATATGAGCAGCTGCACACGGAGGGGACTCAACTGAGCTCGCTGATTGGTCACTTGCTGACACGCCTACTGAAATGATTGACAGACAGCTTTCTCAGTCAGCTCATGTAGCTCCTTGAAGACCGCGGCGGTGTTCATGCGGTGTTTCTACTATATATGTTGTAAAAAGTTCTCTCAGAAATAAAAATAATAACAGGGAGTGCTTTTCCTGCAGCACACAGCCCACCAGGGATATTTAAAACATCGCGCACCCAGGTAGGACCTGAATTCATTCATTTCATTCATGGAGTGAACGGAGGAAGAAGCGGTTACTTGACTTTAGGCAAAAAAACAAAAGAAAAGGCCCGATCAGCGATAAAGAAGGGGAATTTATTTCATTTGTGTAACATACAAAACAGTCCGGCGCCGGGGAAGTTTATGGTCAGACACCGCGTATCGCGCACGCGGACGTAAAAAAAAGCTTTGCGCGTACATGCCCTGAGGGGCTACGCAGGGCTACGCTTTTGCCTTGACGTACGTACGCTGCGTATAGGCGTATCGTGAGAACGCTCGAGTGTATCTCGGCCTTTAGTCTTCACGAAACATTTGACACACAGGGCAAGTGATAAAACCAGAAGCCATGCTAAGCTAACACTAGTAAGAGCTAGCAGATGATAAATCTGATTTTAAATTTGATAAACAGATCAGCAGTGTTGTTCAGAAAAGTTTTTTATCAACTTCGCCAAATAGCAAAAGTGAAACCAATCTTAGCAAGACCTGACTTGGAGAAATCCATGCTTTGTATGTAGGCATTAGCCAGACAGCTCTTAGTGCATCAGAAACTACTGCTCTTTCCCCCTTGAAGACTATTCCATCCTGAAAGCTCAGCTCGTCCTGAAAAGCAAAATAATGTTGAATGTGTAGCTGCACGTCTTTTTTGTACTTTGACCATCCTGTCTGGATCAACTTAATCACTTCCTACAGCTTTGAGCCCTCTGTTGTTGCATAACGGATGGCTGTCAGTCTTTCTGCAGATATGGGCAGGTAGGAAATCATGTCAACAGTCTCTGTCTCACACTCTGTGACCCCCTGACTGCTGTCAGGTAAATAAGCTCTGCTTAGTGTGTCAGCTAAAAGCATGTCTCGACCAGGCACATAGATCACATCAAAATCATATTTCTGCAGCCTGAGTAACATTCTCTGTACAGTATTTTCTGGTGTATAGGTCGCACCTGTGTATAGGTCGCATTGTCCAATTATCACCAATAGATTGGAAAAATCCCTAGATAGGTCGCACTGGTGTATAGGTCGCACCTACGTTTAGCTCTGCTGCAAATGTCTGCCACAGGAGCACACAGCAAGGCTTTTAAGAAGATTAACACTTAAAAACAATTATTTGTTTGATAAAAATTATAGCAAATATGTGTCTGAGCTGAACTTTTCCTTAATAAATGAACGTAATTGTGAAATGAGCTGGATTTTAAAATTTGTTTCGCCGAAAGTGATAACAAGCCATATATACTGTAGGTCGCACCTGTGTATAGGTTGCAGGCCTTGAAAAAAACCATAAAAAGGTGCGACCTATACACCGGAAAATACGGTAATCTCTTTGGTGCACTATGCAGTGGTTTTCTCACAATATTTTCCAGTGGCTTATGGTCACTCTGTACAGTCACTTTTCTACCATAAGCATACTGGTGGAACTTTTCTGTCCCGAACACTATGGCCAAACATTCCTTTTCTATCTGGGCATAACCCCTTTCTGTGGGAGTCAGCGCTCTGCTTGCAAATGCTACAGGTTTCCCTTTCTGTGTCAGTGCTGCTCCTAGTCCTGTCTCTGAAGCATCACACTGCATCATCATCATCATCATCATCATCATCATCATCATCATCATCATCATCATCATCATCAGCTTTATTTATAAAGTACTTTAACACAGCCACAAAGCTGCCTCATGCACCTCTGTCCATTCCCACATGTTCTCTTTGTCTGTAAGTTGTCTCAAAACTTCACAGTCTTCAGAAAGATGATCACAAAGGTACTGTAGTTCAGCTCACCTACAAGTCTCTGTACACCCTTAACATCTGTGGGTCTCAGCAGCTCACGGACTGCCCGTACTTTCTCTGGGTCAATCCGAAGGCCCTCTGCTGTCAACAAGTGTCCAGTATAGGGTATAACCTCTCTCCTCAGTTTAAACTGGTCTGCATTGAGTTTAATGTCTCTTTGTCTGCACCTCAGTAGAAAACATCTTAAGTTTCTTTCATGATCTTTGTCAGCGTCCTCCTTTGTGTCTCCCTCACCCGTAATCAGTATATCATCAGCAATGACATGCACCCCTGGTACGCCCTCTAGTGCTTGCATAAGTGTCCTTTGGAAAACTTCTGGAGCTGGGCTAATACCCATTGGCATCCTGAGCCAACGGTATAGTTCGAATGGGGTTGCAAACATGGTGAGATAACTGGACTCTTCATCCAATTTGACATGCCAGAATCCATGCTTGACACCACAAACAGTGAATACCTTGGATTTTGAGAGTCCTGGCAGGATGTCATCAATGTGGGGAGAGGTAAATGGCTCCTTTTCAGTGCTTTATTTAATGGTTTGGGGTCTATACAGATCCTTGGCTTTCCATTCGGTTTTGTCACTGACACCATGCTGCTTATCCAGTCAGTGCTGCGCTCCACAGGTGCTATGATTTTTTTGCTTTCCAGATCCTTAAGTTCCTCTTTGATTGGAGTCATCAGAGCAACAGCACTCTGCGTTTGGGCAGTTTGGGCAGAGTCATCATAGAAACTGTGTCTCAGTTTAAAAATTAGGCATGAAAAGCAGCGGGCGATAGGCATTCATTTAGGACATGTGAGCCTTTTTATATTCATCAAGGGAAATTCGAATATATTTTAGGGTTACACAAAATGTATGAATGGAAAGAATCCAGCATTGCATAACTTGTCAGGCAGGCACAGGCTATAAAACATTTGAAGAAAAGTAAATTATATGAACTGAAAGTAAACTAAATAAAAAAAGGGCTCAGTCAATTAATACAAACATCATTTTTGTGCTAAATGAAGCTGTGTGCTTTTACATCCAGTAAAAAATAAGGTGTGTGTGTGTTTTTGTAAAGAATCATATGTAATGCTACATAATTTCACAATATTTTACCACGTTGTTATTAATCTGCCTGATTTATGTTAGAGGATTGATTCCCTGTAACTTATAAACCAGCAGCCAGGTTTTGCGTGTTTTCTCACGCATTCGTTTCCCCTCTGACAGCTTCACAGCTTGCGGGGACTTTGCAGCTTCCCCTCTGATTCTACAGTGAGCGTGGGTGAAGTCCAGCTGCCGTCTGCGTGGATCCATGGTCTCGTGGTCTGTGAGGGATTCTCGTCTTGCTCGAGCCTTACATGTTCAGTGTTTAATGTGTTGATTTGAATAATGCCCCTGGCTTTTGTTTGTTTGTTTGAATGTATATTGATAACTGTCGTTGAATGTTTTATTTTAATAAAGATTTTCATTTAAAAAAAAGATGCCACTATACCGAGCACTTGTTCAACTGCCATTTTTTCTCAGCATCAACTATTGATGAGATTTAATTACAGTAGTCCCTTGTTACTTAGCGGTTCAACTTTCTCGGATTCGCTCTTTCGCAGTTTTTCTTCTCGGATTCGCTCTTTCGCAGTTTTTCAAAGTAAGATTGGACATGACACACAAATGGCTGATTGATGGATGAGACACACGATGGGCATGGATTTTTTATTTAAAATAAATTATTTTAAATTATTTAGCACCCCCTGCACCTGGCTGCAGCCTACAGGTGGAGGGAGAAGCGCTCTCCTGCAGCATGTCATGATCTCAGCTCTGCAGAGAAGAAGTGGGCGTGGCCAAGAGTGATGGCAGAGTGCAGTTGGAGGCAGAGAGTTGAAATCATGACCTGCTGTGAGAATGGTTTAAATCTATCTATCTGTCTGTCTGTCTGTCTATCATAGTTGGAAGTAGTAGTTTCGTTTGTACATTCGTGTACAGTATATATATTTCCTACTTAGTGGCGCACACGAGGGGGGGGGGACGGAAACCTCCACATAAACGAGGGACTGTAAACAGTAAATAAATTACAATGTCACTGATTGTTTACAATGAAAAGGTTCATTTTGATAAGAATGGTTAAATGACTATAGTTCATTTTCTTCTATCTAATGGCTCCCTGAGCCTATAGCCAATGTACTACCCACCACAAGTTAGAATTTAATAGATGGTGTAAAAAGTAAATAATACTTTTTCTACTGTAGCCGGACGGGAGTTGATAAAATAGGGAACTTTAGTTTAAAAAATAAATAATCTAGTTTAAAAAATAAATAATCTATTTTTAATAAAATAAAGTGAATTTGGTTAAAAACTTTCCTAAAATATTACCCTTAAGGCACGTAGACCCGTTGCAGAGGAGGCTTGAGACAGATTCACACACTGCTGGCACCAATTAAATTGCACAATTGTTTAATTAAATACAGTACTAAACAGCGACAGTTTTAAAAGGCAG
This sequence comes from Garcialebias charrua, assembly GCA_038048925.1. NCBI lineage: Eukaryota > Metazoa > Chordata > Actinopteri > Cyprinodontiformes > Rivulidae > Garcialebias > Garcialebias charrua. Next base: position 6,585 of record JBBPBX010103488.1, on the reverse strand, counting down.
TTCTTGCTCAGTTAAAAGTGCAATTCATATCAGTATAAACAGGAAGAAAATCATATATATACACACACACACACACACACGACAACAGTCCAAAGTCCATCCTGGTCTCATCTGTAGCTCCGGAAGAGACGCCACTTCAGCCGACACCCGTTCAGTTAGTTGAGCTGGACATCAGTTCAGCCCGCAGGACGCTCCACGCACGCCGTCCAGACAGCGAACACCAACACAGGACCAGTCGGCAGTCGAACGACCCAGATGGAGGGCAGCACCAGTCGGGACCATCCGGACAGCAGCAAACACACCGCAAGGACAAACAGCAGGGACTAAAACAATAAATATTTAACATTAAAATCTAAAAAGTATAAAACAGAGAGATAAACTGGTGCTTACTCACCACCAAGTTTCACCTCTAGCAAGAGGGAAACATGAAGCTTGTCAGTGGTCGCAAGAACAATAGATCATTGCGACCATGCACCCGTTTGTGTGACACTGCCATCAGACACCAAGGTCTGTCCCGGAAGGCAGATGGCATGTAATTAACCCTGAGGGCTGGGCCCGTTTTATACAGGAAGCCCAGCCCCAGACCCACCAATCACATTGCAGCACCTGTATGGTGCATTCAGTGGCCGCAGGACATCCTGCCACACTACCTTAAATTTGAAACTTTGATTCAGTGTCTGTGGTTAAGGTTGAAGTAACTTCACTTATTTGCTCTAACACGTTAGCTAGTCTTAATTAGCTGCTCTGTTCAACTGGTTTCAAGTCTCAACAGCAACATTTAAACAAAACTGCATTTTAAGTTTGATTCCATGACAACTTATTTTATAACTTGTTTTTATTTTGTCCATACATTTCTGCAACTTGTCGGATAAAGATTGCCCTAATAAATAAACAAAAAACACATTTAAATCAGAACAAAGTGTACTAAAATACATTTTGTGTATATAATTTATTACATTAAAATGAACCTTTTTCAGGAAATTTTGACAATTCTTTTGAAACAAAACTTGAACACAATGGAAAAAACTAATCATAGAAAAATCTAAAATATATACATGTAAGTAAAAACAGTTTGATTTCTTGACAGCATGCTCTTCAGTACTTGTATTGTTATCAACAAACTGGAATCTTTCAGTGTTAATTACATGTGAGCTGTCACGTGTCTTCAGGAGTTTTCTTAATATTAAACTCTCAGCAGTTGTCGAGCGAGGTGTCTCTCATGTCTATTTTAGGAGTCATTGCAAACCACCTCGTTGTGTCCTGTGTGGATTTTCATGTGTCTGATTAAATTGGACTTTTGGCGAAAGCTTTTGTCACAAACTTCACAGACAAATGGTTTGTTTCCTGTGTGGATTCTTCTGTGTGTGTCTAAAGTGAACTGTGCGCGAAAGCTTTGGTCACAAACTTCACAGACAAATGGTTTGTGTCCTGTGTGGATTGTCATGTGTGCGTTTAGATTGTACTTTCGGCTAAATCTTAGTCCACAAAGTTCACAAGCAAATGGTTTCTCCCCTGTGTGGATTGTCATGTGTTTCTTTAGAATGTCCTTTTGGCTAAAGCTGTGTCCACAAAGTTCACAAGCAAATTGTTTGTGTCCTGTGTGGATTGTCATGTGTGCGTTTAGATTGTACTTTTGGCTAAATTTTTGTCCACAAAGTTCACAGGCAAATGGTTTCTCTCCTGTGTGGATTGTCATGTGTGTCTTTAAATGGGCCTTTTGGCTAAATTTTTGTCCACAAAGTTCACAGGCAAAATGTTTCTCTCCTGTGTGGATTGTCATATGTCTGTTTAGAGTGCACTTTTGGCTAAATTTTTGTCCACAAAGTTCACAGGCAAAAGGTTTCTCTCCTGTGTGGATTCTCATGTGTGTTTTTAAACGAGTATTTCTGGTAAATCTTTTGCCACAAAGTTCACATCCAAATTGATTCAGTTGATTCTCAACTTTACTGCAAGACTCTACATTTTTTCCCACTTCCAGACCTTTCTTAGTAGCCCAACCACTTGAAGACTCGTGTCTTGAATGACTTTTCACGTGTCTCTGAAGAGACAAGTTGTTGGTCATGGTATTTTCTGTTGGTTCATCACTCTCCTCTTCACTGGCTGCTGCTTGTCTCTGGTCAGCTGAGCTGCTCATTTGATGGCATCTGTCTTCTTCTTGATGTTGATAAAGATGTGACAGTAATGGTTTAGCTTCATCATCATCAGTGACTTCAGTCTTTGAAGAGTTCACATTACCTTCATAAGAATTCAGGTCTTGGGTTCTTCTGGTTTCTGCTGCCCCGCAGTCCTCTCTAGCTGTTTCCATCTGGAGCTGCTGCTGGTTTGATCTCTGTCCTTCAGTTGGTGATGATGAAGCTGTGAGGACAGAGGTTTTGTCATGATATGATGATGTAACAGTTTAGCCACCAGATGTCAGTATAACTCTTGGTTACATAGTGGTGTAAAAAGTATATAAGTGAAGATGACTTGATTGTTGTCAGGTGTGACACAGCAGAACAAACTGGTATTAAACGGAACACAACAGGTTTCACTAAAAATTAAATTGAACACCTTGAATGTCTAAAGGCACAGACCTCGTTCTTGTTTTATCAGTTAGAGAGACAAAGTTACAATTTTTTTATGCTAAACATTTTTGCTAGCGGAAAACTAACTACAGGACAGTGTATGACACTTAAGAGAAACAATAAAATACAAACCTTCTGTCTGCAGTTGGTGGTTTGGGCTGAAATCACGTCTGTATGATTGTTTTATGGTCCTCAGTTTCTTCTACACAACAGTTTCTGTTGACAGTCACAGATACACTGGAGCAGAGCCTGAAAACTGTTTGACTTCTTAACAGCGCTCTCCAACTGACGCTGTTGCTAGGCAACCACTCTGTGAGTTCAGTTAGCCTGACTGCTAACTGAAAATGCTACCTAAAAACACACAACTTACAGCTAACAAGTCAATATGTACTCTATTTTAATGTCACATAAATCATATGGATATTAGAGTTGTGCTAAAAGACATTCACCAACATTTACATCAATATTTGATCATTTGATTTAGTTTTAGACATGTTTTGCTTTCTAAAGTTGTTTAGTAGCCATTTTGTGTTTGCTAATGGCTGTTAGCTGTGGGAGTCACTCTGAATCAGGTTGATCTAATAAGTTAAGCAGTTGTAGATGTACATCCAGTGATTAAACATTTAAAATATCTATGTAGCTACATGTAAGACAACAAGCAGGTGAATAAAAAGTCAAACCATAATAAAACTATTCTATCCATGATTGATCCACCACTCCTGATGAAGAACCTGACAGAGGATCTCAAGGACAAATGTCCTGCACTGTTCCAACAGAAAGAGGACGTCATGCAGATTGAAGTTAAATGTGAAGTTGTTTTTTTTACTTAGATGATGGGAATGATTTGTTGCTATTTACTTTAAATCATTTTCTTTGCACATATGTGTTGCATTTTTTTATTAATGCAGAGCTCCAGAGGCTGGTGGCTCTGAGCAAACTTTTCTGGCCCATCTAAAAATCAAAAAAATAAAACATGCTGAAACACATGTAATTTGATTGACATTCAAGCTGTATTTTAATTATTATAATCTGTAGGTGATTATTTACTTTTGAATAGTTCAGTTTTTTGATTTGGAACAACTTTAAAAGTTTGAGTTGCCTTTCCATAAAATTGTCAGAAGGATTTGAATTATTTATATGGAAAAAAATGAATAAAACTTACTAATTTATCCAGTTAAACAAACTTAATAAATTAACTTGTATCAAATTAATTGAATTACTTGTTACCAATTGGAACAATTAATTTAAGTTAGATTACTTCTCCTTTTTCAGTGCTGCTACTGACATATCTAAAATTGGACTTTAATTTGCATACAGGACGTGCCGTGATGTTGGGCTCAGTCCATTTTCTTCTGAGGATCTGGTTGCTGGCTATGCTTCATCAAAATGTTTGCACGCTATTGCAATGCATTTATTTATTTAAAAAAATTAAATAATGGAGTTGGAACAGTTTCTTGTTATTCTACAGCGCGCAGTGTAAATCTTTCATTGCACTTTCAACATATTTTCACAGTTAATGGGGAAAGAAACATTTGATTTAAGATACATCCAGGGAAAATCAAAAAGGCGTTCAATTCAAGATCAACTGGACTTTATTTGTAACAGAAGACGTTTCGCTTCTCATCCGAGAAGCTTTATCAATTCAATGAACTAGACTGTGTGTGCGTGTGGATTTATAACAGGAGTCACGCACCATCATATGTAAATTGCAAGCTGAGGTAACACATACATGTAAATTGACAGATCACACCTTAACAATAGGGAGTTCCCTTGAAGTCTCTGACAGAAGGCACAACAACTGTATGTAAATTGACAAAAAACACCTCACAGCCCAACAACAGAGGCTTCTCAACAAACTTTAGGAACAACAACTTGACAGAAACAGAGGCTGAACAACTTCGGATGAAAATATCAGCTACCCTCTCCAGTGCCAAACTGCCTCCCTCAAATCTTACACCGCAGGAAAGGAGAGCCATAACATCACTCAGCCAAGACCAAAACATCACCATTTTACCAGCGGACAAAGGAAGATGCACAGTAATACTCAACACATCTGATTACCAGGAGAAAATAACCACACTACTGAGTGACAGGAACACCTATGAGCACCTGAAGAGGGATCCAACTAACACCTTTAAAAAGAAAGTCACTGATTATCTGCAAAAACTTGAAAAGGAGAAAACAATCAATCGATCATTGTATTACAGATTATACCCGGGTGAGGCCACTCCCTGTCTGTACGGACTTCCAAAAATACACAAAGAAGATACACCTCTCAGACCCATCGTGAGCAGCATGAACTCAGTGACATACAATGTTGCTAAACATCTGGCTGGTATTTTAGCTCCTCTGGTTGGAAACACACCTCATCATATAAAGAACTCCATTGATTTTTCCAACAAAGTTCAACATTTGAAGCTAACCCCGGGAGAAACTCTTGTATCATATGATGTGACTTCTCTGTTCACATGCATACCCATTTCTGAAGCAGTAGAAACCGTCAAAAAACGACTTCTACAGGACAAGGATTTGGACAAAAGGACCAACTTAACCCCAGACCACATCTGCACCCTGCTGGATCTCTGCCTCTCCACCACTTATTTCAAGTTCAATGACAGATTTTACAGACAGAAGCACGGCTGTGCCATGGGATCTCCAGTGTCACCCATTGTTGCAAACCTCTACATGGAGGAAGTGGAACAGAGAGCCCTTAACTCCTATGAGGGGACAACTCCAAGCCATTGGTTCCGTTATGTGGATGACACCTGGGTCAAAATCCAAGCCAGGGAGGTGGAAGCGTTCACCAGACACATTAACTCGTTGATAACAACATCAAGTTCACCAGAGAGGATGCTAACGATAACAAGCTGCCTTTTTTGGACTGTTTGGTGCATATGGAGGGAGAGGACAGTCTCAACATTGAAGTTTACAGAAAACCAACCCACACAGACCAGTATCTTCTGTTTGACTCTCACCATCCACTGGAGCACAAACTTTCTGTCATCAGAACTTTACAGCATCGGGCAGAGCACATCCCCACAAGGACAGAAGGGAAGGAAAAGGAACAGAAACACATCAACAAATCGCTGCAAACATGTGGATATCCCAACTGGGCTTTTGTCAAGTCAGCAAGGAAATCTGCTAAACACAATAATGAACAGAAAAAGTCAAACAGACGGAAAAACATTGTCATTCCTTATGTTGCTGGAGTCTCAGAGAATTTCAGAAGGATTTTCAACAAACATAACATCCCAGTACATTTCAAACCCAGCAGGACTCTCAGACAGAGGCTGGTCCACCCTAAGGACAGAACCCCCACACACAAACAGAGTGGTGTAGTGTATGCAGTCCAGTGCAGCGAGGTCTGCTCAGACCGTTACATTGGAGAAACGAAGCAGCTCATCCACAAAAGAATGTCTCAACATAGGAGAGCAACCTCCTCTGGACAAAACTCAGCTGTTCACCTCCACCTCACGGACAAGGGTCACTCATTTGAGGACCAGAATGTGCAAATTTTGGACCGAGAGCACAGATGGTTTGAGAGAAGTGTGAAGGAAGCTATTTATGTTAAAGTGCGACTAAACCCAAAATTAACTTTTTTTAGCTGATAAACTCCCTAGAATGTGTTTAAAATGTTATCTAGCACTATGGCTGTGTTTATTCTCACATAATTGTGCATATCTGTGTAAATTGGCAATATTTGGCAATATTTGGTCTAAAAATGTGTTTACGGTAGTTCTATGGGTTGAACTGGTGGATTACACCTTAATTTTCTTATTTGTGCAAACGCTCATGTGTGACATGTCTGCTCATGTGTGATGTCACACAGGTGGTTCAAGCAGAGCCAATCCCCTGCAGAGATGAGAAGTGCATACCTTATATGGAAGTGCTGCATTTCACTCCTGACAAGCGGTTTTATTTTTATTTTCATTTTCATTGTTTTAGGCCTTTGGTTTTGGATGGAATGGGTGGAATAGATAAATACATCTACATGTTTATTCTTTGTTGTTGCTTGGTGTAT
>JBBPBX010103487.1:0-11875 GCA_038048925.1 Garcialebias charrua | reverse complement strand
TGTTTTCTTTTACCTTTATGTCCCGTAGTCTGAAGAAGACCTTTTAGCTCCGGTGTTGGTCGTCCTTTTAATAATACTTCCTGCTTGGACTGAAAATCCAATTGAGAAAATTGTTTTAGTTTACTAATGTACTCCTCCATTGCAAAATTATAGCTAATATCCAATCTGTCACGCTCCCTCCTTCAACGGTGCGGAGCAGGTGTTGCTGAGTGGGCATAGCCCCTCCTCCTCCTCCTCCTCCTCTGCTACAGAAGCTACGAGCAGCAGCGCGGCGCGCCTCGATCAGCAACTCACAAACGTTTATGATCACTCAGCAAAAAAAAAAAAACACGTTACAGTATTTAAAGAAAAATAAGAAAAAATTGGTGATTTTGATTAAAAAATAACTTAAAACTGGTTTAGTGTTAAGTAAAATAAGTTTATAATACAAATCAAAGGATAAATACAATAATTACATTTTTTTTTCTTTTTTTTTCTCCATGATGACAGGGGAGGCACGGCCTCACTTGCATCCCCTGACCGCACGTCACTGGCTAACAACAGCAGCTAACTTTACTGAAGAAACTTCTACAGTAGAAGATCTAACAAAACAAGGTAATGCTTCAAGTACCAAGAGTCTGAGCTGGTGAGGGACTTTGAGGACTTGGTTTGTGACTTTGCAAATAAAAAGACCAGAAAGAACTTCTACACTGTGCTTTCTGTGAAATTATGGCTGTGCAGATAATAAATGTACAGTATTTTGTTCATTTGATATACTGTTTGCATAACTTTAATCTTGCATAACTGTGGTGTGATGCTGAGAGTTAGTGCTGCAACAGTTTTTGTGGAGTGAAGTTGCCCAGATCACTTGATGACTGTTCTAATGCAACCTACACTCAGCTGCAGTGGTGGAGAAAGTACTCAAACAACTTAAGTAAAAGTACAAATAAACAGACAAAAATGTACTCTAGTAAAAGTAGAAGTACCACACAAATGTTTTTACTTAAGTAAAAGTAAATAAGTACTTGCTTTTAAAAATACTTAAAGTATTAAAGTAAAAGTACTTGCTGAATGTATTATCTAACGCAATGGCCTACAATATCATTAAGTGTGTGTACTTTATGTATATTTTCTGTAATACATTAAAAGTGTTGTTCCAGTTTAATGAACAATGCTGCAGATAATACGTTTTTATTGTGTTTACTCTGTGACACAGTGTCACACTCTTGTGATTCTGTGCATCAGAATTGCAGGGTGACATGCAGAGTTAAATGTCATTAATTATAATAATAATAATAAACTTTATTTGTATAGCACCTTCCTACAATGCCTTGCATTGACCAAGGTGCTTAACAGGACAGAAAATATAAAAACTGGTACAATAAATCAGTGAAAACAGAATAAAAGTAACAGCAATAAAAGGAGGCAATGGAAATAAAAAAAGCTACATACTAAAATACCAAAGTAATAAAAGTTACACACTGAAAATAAGAAAGAGGAATGATTTTACCTTTGAAAGTTTTTATTTAACACAAAGCAGAACCAATGTGTCATTTTAACTGCAGTAAACACATTTAAGTAAAAGTTGTCTGATGAAAAAAGGAGCATTAGACACAGCTAACAAAGGAACAGACTCTGATCATTTCAACTCCAGTTTGTCATCAACTCTAGTTAAAATACTGTCTAGTCATCCTTGTAAAGGGTCAATAGTTAACAATATTTTAACTTCCTGACACCATTTTCAAAACTTGAACCTGAGTGTCGAGACATTTGGAGACATCTCTTGTCTCCTGTCCTAACATGAACTGACACATTTTAATATTGCAGCAAGAATTTCTTGTTCAACTTCAGAAGAAGTTGGTTTTCAAAGTTTTTTTTGTCCAGTCTGTCTCTTGGGAGAGAGAATCTGTCCTGCTGTACTGAATAGTCTTTCAATAGTTTTTTCAATAAGGCCATGGGTGTTGTGTATCTTCTGGCTGACTCTCCACTGTGGAATCCATTGTGGGTGTGTTGGCGATGCTGTGGGTGGCCCCAGCTCAGTGACATACACGTATACTAGAACATACATTACTGGCCCAACTTCTAGAAGGTGGGTGTAATATTACCTGTCCACTTTGCAGTGATTCAGTGGCCCAACTCCCCTCTCACTTTTGGTTACTTTCTAACTAACGAATAAATCAAAAAATTGCAACATGAAAGTTACTTGTAACTCAGCGCATTATAGAAATGTAGTGGAGTAGAAAGTACAGATACTTAATGTAAAATGTAGTGGAGTAAAAGTAAAAAGTACCCACATTTAATTCTACTTAAGTAAAGTACAGATACATGAAAAATATACTTAAGTACAGTAACAAAGTACTTGTACTTAGTTACATCCCACCACTGCTCAGCTGTGTTATGTGATGGAATTGTTATATCGTCAGCTCAGATAGCATGAATGTTCACTTCAGTCACAGTGTTCAGCCTGACACTACTAGTGCTTATATTTATCACTGTATGTTTATGCTTATGTTTGACTTTTAATTGAATGAACACGGCACTACAGGTTGGGTTGTCTTGTTCTTTTCTTCTTTTTTTGTTTAGATTTTGTGATTTTATTGAGATTGTTTCTTCACATCACTGTATTAGGAGTGGTCACAGAGCCGCTGTTCAACTTGAAGCAAATAAAATGTTTGTTGAAAAAAATATGCCCCCTTGAAAAAATAGAATGCCCCCCCTTTGAATTGTTTCTGCAGCCGGGTCTGGTGAGGGTAGGAGGGAGGAGTGAAACAATCATATAAAGGATGATGATGATTGGCTAAGGTAGAGGAACAGGTAGAGGTAAGTCAATCAGAGGTTATGTTCTTCAGTTCACTCACAAACAAACCACACGCTGCAGCTCCAAATCTGAAAAGTTAGCAGAAGTCCTGCAGCAATGGTGAGTCTGGATGGAAAGTTTGGGTTTTCAAAGTGGAAATACAGACACTATTTTACTCTCCTTGAGGTAAAAGGCAAGAACGTGCATGTGAAGTGTACATTATGTCCCGGGGCGAAGTGTTTGTCTACGTCCGTCGTAAGCAACTCTAATCTGATGAAGCATCTCACAACTGCACATGGTTCAACAAAACTGGTGGCTAAAAACACTGCTGTTGACAATACTGATGACGATAGTATAAGGATGTGGCTCCCTCTGGTGGTCGTCTCCTTCCGCCCATGACCTTGTCTTGTATGTTGTCTGTCTCAGGTGTGTATGATTTAGGTAATTAGGCTGTGTATATAAGTTTGCATTTGTGTGCATGTCTTTGTCGGGCCATTCATCTTCCTTCCTGGTGTGTCGTGTTCTTTGCAGCTCCTTGGTTTTTGTGAGTACAACTCCTCGTGTTGAAGTTTTTGTATTAAGCCACAGTTGAGCTTTTGAGTTTTTGTTATTAAAGTATTTTTGACTTTTTACTCGTGTCTCTGAGTGTCCGTCTGCACCATTGGACTCACCCCCTCCCACACCACGCTGGATCATAACAGTAATGGCCCGACCATAAACAGTGAGTCCAGCGGGCGGAACTTCCAGAGGCAGAAGGTGACGGTTTCCGCTCGAAGGGAGCAGCCGTCACAAACGTGGTCCCTGCAGCTGCAGTTCCTGCGGCCGCTCTTATGCCTGCTGCAGTCTCCGTTAGTTTTTCCACCTCCTGCAGTCTCTGTTCTCATCAGTACATGGATCACACCCAGTTCAGACTTTATTTTTCTCACCTGCCCGTTCTGTTTTTTCCTCGCCGTCTGGTGCCGGAGTGCGCAGCTGAGGTTTCGCCGTCTGCAGAGGTCCTGCGCCGCTGTCGTCTCTACGCCTTGGGTCCCTGCGCCGCTGATGATGCCTCTACTGTTCTTCGGAGGGTCTCCGCACTGGTGACGCCTCTGCTTCGTGGGTGCTCGCGCCGCTGATGCCTCGGCGTCTACAGGGGGTTCACGCGCTGACAACGCCTCTACTCGCTTCAGAGGGTCCTCACGCCGCTGAAGCCTCGACGTCTGCAGGGGTTTCCCGCGCCAGGTGACGCCTCTACTGTCTTCGGAGGGTCCTCGCGCCGGTGACATCACTGCTGCAGAGGGTCCTCGCTCTTCCGACGCCTCCGCATCGATGGAGGGTCTCCACGTCGATGACGTCGCTGCGTCGATGACGTCGCTACGTCCGATGACGTCACTCCGTCCGACGTTTCTACGTTTGACGTTTTGGCGCTTGTTAGTTTCCTGGGTTTAGTCTGTGTTTAGGTCTGGTTTAGGTTTTTGCAAGTTTGGCTTTGTGTTTTGCTTTTTGTCCCTTGTCCTGTTCCCCTGTCCCTGTGTTCTCCTTCGTGCCCGCCCTGGTTGTTGGGGGTGTTCCTTGGGGACGCCTGGGGGCGTCTTTGAGGGGGAGGTACTGTAAGGATGTGGCTCCCTCTGGTGGTCGTCTCCTTCCGCCCATCACCTTGTCTTGCATGTTGTCTGTCTCAGGTGTGTATGATTTAGGTAATTAGGCTGTGTATATAAGTTTGCATTTGTGTGCATGTCTTTGTCGGGCCATTCATCTTCCTTCCTGGTGTGTCGTGTTCTTTGCAGCTCCTTGGTTTTTGTGAGTACAACTCCTCGTGTTGAAGTTTTTGTATTAAGCCACAGTTGAGCTTTTGAGTTTTTGTTAAAGTATTTTTGACTTTTTACTCGTGTCTCTGAGTGTCCGTCTGCACCATTGGACTCACCCCCTCCCACACCACGCTGGATCATAACAGATAGCAGACCAGGTGTGGCTAACGTGAGCTCTGCTAACAAAGAATGCGGAGCTACGCCGTCCAAGCAGTTAAAGGTGGATTTTTTTGCTCCAGCTTCACAGAAACTTGTGACGCAGAATGAACTAAACAGATTGATAGGCAGGTATGTTGTTGAAAACATGCTCCCGTTATCAACACTTGAACAGTACAGTGCGTACATAGAGCTAAAAACACAATTGTTATATTATTTTGTTAAACTGTATTTTTGTAATGAAGAAAAAACTTGAAGTATAGTATGTCAACCAGCCATGTTCTGTTGAGGTGCAGTAAGTATTAAAAGTTTTGTGTTAAATACATACCTGTCTTTGCAATTCTACTTTAAATTCGTAGATATATCTAAACTAAAACCAACCAAACAAACAATAAGAAATCAGCTCATAAGACATTGCGGAATAAAACAGGATAGGGCCTAGAGGTGAATCCTGAGGGACTTCACTAAAGCACTGATTGGGCTGACAGACATTCACCTACATTGACTGAAACAAAACCCCTGTTTGTAGAAAAACTGTGGAATTATGAATATTTTTGCAGCCTGTTCAAGCTGATACTTTGTATATGCGAACCCTCCAAAATGTAGAAAAAAGCACTCAGACCTACAAAAATCAAAACAGCCAAATTCACCCAATTACCAGTTAAATAAAAAGTATCTGAAATTCTTAACAGAGACATTTCAGCACTTCAGTACTGTTTAAAACCCATCTGAAACTTTTTCATGACGGCAATTATTCTCCAGAAATGTCTGTGCGATTCAACAAAACCTGTGAGAAATTTAAAAGTAGCATTAAGCATGAACATAACAGTCTTGTTATCTTGAAACCAGAAGAGCAGATCAACACATACAAATCTTTCTGAGCGCTGCATTGAAAGAATATTAATGTGTTTTTATAGCAGGTGGAACAAGCTGCAAACACAACATTGGCATATCACCACAGAGTAAAAAATAGCTTATCTGCCATGCTTCTGGCCATATGATGTCTGTTACAGACACCTCCACTCCTTTTACATAGCTCCAGTGCATGCATTTTTCTTCTCCAGCTCCTGGAAAAAAAACATCAGTTCAGCAGCAAGTTGCTAATTGTCTTAGGTTGAACAATGAATTACAAAAGGCAATGCTTTTGGCAAACCTACAAATTGAGTTTTCATTTGGCCAAATGAAAAAAAAAAGTTATTTTAGAAGCAAACAGGTAAAATCCTAAAGGTAAAATCTTTCTTTGCTTCAGAAGCCCTGCAATCTGCTTCTGGCACAAGGTTTGCTGATGATGCAGAATCACGAACATTAATGATAATTACAATGAAGGCAACTCCACTTCAAGCTGAGATAACCAGGATAGTAGGGCTGTAGTGATACAATAATCTAATAATCTAATAATATGATACGATGCACAATATTCTGCTCACAATACGATATATATTGCAATATTCAGCAAACGATACAATTCAATACACTTTTGCGATTTTCTGAAAGATTTTAGAGGGACAGAGTGATTTTGGGGACATTTTGTGACTGTTATAGACTTGGATTGAATTAATTTAACTGAAAACTGATTAAAAGCACCAACTACACAATACCTGGCTCTGGTTGGACATGAGACACAGACTTAAAGTCGACAGCTGGACAAAATGAATCAAAGAAGTGGTGAGAAAACATGTTTCTTTCAATTGAAACAGTAAAAACTGTAGCTTACATGCATTTGTAAAGTAAATAAAGTGCACCAAGTGCCCTGCTCTGAATAGTTTGAAACCTTTTTAACCTTGACACTTAACATCTGAAGGAATCACTCTAAGTGCTTGGTAAGTAAACAGTAATATGACTTCTCCAAAACAGTCTGTAATTCAAGTAATGAAGAACATTTAACTTCAAATGCACCCATCTTAGCAGAGCAGCTTAAGGCCTGTATAGATAGACCCTGACTAATAAGTGAACTCTAAACAGAAAGTCTACTCTGCAGACCAAGTGAGCTACATTCTCATACATCATTCTTCATACAACTTGGCATAAATGCTCTACAGCGACACTAGTGGCTGGATTACCTAATCACTCTCCCGGCGAAGCAAGCAGTAAGTGAGCAGTTTTAGATGAAAAGAAATCCTTGTTGAATGTAACTGATACCACTGTTGGTAAAGCTTGCTTTTCTTCAACATGTAGGAACAACAGAATTATCCGTGCCCTGTTCCAGCAGGATATTATTTATTCTATCCCCTCATCTGTCTTCTACTGGAGAAACTTTGTCCCTGATTCACAATGGAAAAATGTGTGGACACTTCATCAGAAACTGATGATAAACAACAAAATGAAAGATGTCTCCTTTAAACTGTTACACAGAATATATCCTACTAATCAATTCATGAAGAAATATATTAAAACAATTGACCCCAACTGTAAATTTTGCAAAGAGCACTCCGAAACAATCAGTCATTTATTCTGGAATTGTTATATCATAAAGACATTTTGGAAGCATTGTAATAATTTTATCATCTGTAATATTGATTCAAATTTTTCATTAAGATATGAACACATTATTTTTGGCTTTCACGAAAAAAATAGTAATGTTAAAAAAACTAGCAATTAATTTAATTATAATATTTGGCAAATACCATATTCACAAATGCAAATTTTCATCATATTTGCCTTTTTTTCCAGGTTTAATTAAAGAAATAGAATTATATTTATGCACCATTTCTAAGAGTAACAACAAAAAAGCTATAAACACGTTCGAACGCTGTAGCTCCTTGACTATATTTAATGTATACATTAAAAAAAATTTTTTTTTATGTACTCATTGTAGAAACCTGGCACCCCCCTGGCATAGTAAAAAAAAAATCTGTGTTCCTTGTTCTTGTTATCTTTTCCCTTGTTCTTTTTGTTCACATTCTTATAATTGTAACTGTATCTGTATTGAAAAAAAAAAAGTGAGCAGGGTGACAGTTGGATGTTACGATACTTGCGGATGAATATATATCGCAAAATCGATATTATTACACAGCCCTACAGGATAGTGACAAAATGCAACCATTCTTGTCCTGTTAGCATTTGGAGGCAGGAATGCAGGCAACATGGACGAGATACGCATCAGCTGCAGCCTCTGATGTTTTAATATCCACGCTTGTTGTTGACTGAAGATGTTTGTTAAAAGATGAAATACGAGCCAGTGTCAGACTTTAACAGCACAAAAGAACTCAGACGAAGTTACAAGTCAGAGTCATTGTGAAGTGGCAGTGAAGTGAAGTGGGACAATAAAAGGGAAGGATGGCTTCACCAATATACGCTTGCCCAGGGCCTCGTAAACATTGTGTTTGCTCCTGGATGTGCTGAATCTTGCATTTCTGCGCTTTAGGCGTCTTGTATTTTGGGAAGAGAGCCCTAAGCTTCCCCGAGTTGAATCAAATCAAACTCACATTTTGTCTTGTGTCGCTTCTCGTTTCTGTTCATCGGCTGCATCGAAGAGTGCGTCTGAACCGAATAATAACCGTTTTTCTAGTTCAAGTATTATTTTTGTGGCCAAATCACATCCACCTTACACACAAAAACAACAGCTGGACGGGAGACGGACAACAAGCCGCCAGCTAGTTTGCAGTTGCCTAGCAACAGCGATGCAAAAAGCCATTAAGCTCGGGTTTAGCATGTGTAGGTTTCTTAAAGTAATTGTTTTGTTTCTGAGCATTTTACAAAATCATTGTTTCTGCCTGTTCAGCGTGCACTAAGTGACTTGTGTGTGTGTGTGTGTGGGTTTGTGTGTGTGTGTCCTCCAGCAGCTGATCTTGGATGTGTTTACGTTGCAACCGTCAGTGCAAGAGGTGACTCCACCATCGCGGACAATTAATCACAGCGAAATTCACCGTTGATTACTTTGAATTGTAATGAGCTTTAAGAACTCTAATTCTGTCATTAATAATTTATGACAAGAGTTCTTATTAGTGAAACATGAATAGATTACATGTTATTTATCTCCTCTGCCGTACATTACTTCTTTGTTTATTTAACCCATTAACATGTTCTTAAATCAGCCTGGAATCATGTCCAATGACAAGTGATTGCATAAAATGTTAGTAGTCACTCAGATGATCAATGCTTAGCTGGTAGATTGTAGATTACATGTTTTAAAAACACAAGAATCTGGGAGCGGTGGTGCAGAGGTTAAGAAGGTGAGCT
This sequence comes from Garcialebias charrua, assembly GCA_038048925.1. Classification (NCBI taxonomy): domain Eukaryota; kingdom Metazoa; phylum Chordata; class Actinopteri; order Cyprinodontiformes; family Rivulidae; genus Garcialebias; species Garcialebias charrua. Next base: position 2,977 of record JBBPBX010103487.1, on the reverse strand, counting down.
TGTGATCGGAAGATCGCCGGTTCAAGCCCCGGTACAGACAACATCAAAAACGTGGGCCCTTGAGCAAGGCCCTTAATCCATACCATCTGCTCCCCCGGGAACCCTAGATATCAGCTCTCTGCTCCACACAGAGGGCTGTGGTAGCTTGATGGTCTGTGGTTGTGTCGGGAAGGACATCCGGCGTAAAAAAATAAATAAATTGCCAAGTCTTCATGCGACTAGTTCACTGTGGCGACCCCTGACGAAGAGAGAAAGCTGAAAAAAAATTAAAAAAAATAATCTAATAAAATTACATATAACATATTGGATGTTGTCAAACTATCCTGCTACCATGTTTAAAACTGATTAGACTCAGAATGTGAGGTCCAAACTGATTTAGAGGGTTGCAAGTTTTAACATTTATATAATTTAATTGGTTGTATTTACAACAAACAATGTTGGAATTTTGGTTTTACTTTTTAAAAAAAATGTTACAGTATTTGTTGTTGAATTGTCCAAATGTTTTTTACAGGAAAAGGAAAGAAGGAAGACTAAAGGAAAAAGTGATTTTATGTTTTGTTGAATTTCTGTTCAGTTTTGTTTTTGTGCTTTGACTTTTGCCCTGGGGCGGCACAGTGGCTCGGTTAGTGCTGCTGTCGCCTCTCAGCGAGAAGGTCGCCAGATCAAATCCCAGCCAGGGGCCTTTCTGGGTGGAGTTTGAATGTTCTCTCCATGCATGCATGTGTTTTCGCCAGATACTCCGGTTTCCTCCCACAGACCAAGAAAAGGCTGATTGGTAACTTGTCCCTAGGTTTGAGTGAGAGAGTGAATGGTTATTTGTCTCCTTTGTCTCTATGTGTCCCTGTGATGGACTGGAGACCTGTCCAGGGTGTGACTCTCACACAGTGACTGCTGGATATGGGCACCAGTGACTCCCGTGACTTGAAAAGGGATAAGCTGGTGAAGATAATGGATGGATGGACTTTATTTTGCTCCTTGGATCTTGTTCAAATTAAAGAACAAAAATATCTGAGAAAATAGTAGAAAACAATCAACAGTAAGGTTTGTGTTAAGAGGAAGACAACAAAAAATATAAGTGACCCGTGCTGACAAAACGAGTCAGAAAAGATTTGCTGAGCTTCCATCAGTTGCATGTCTTTGATCCATCAGCGCTGGACTTTTGTAATACGGGCGGTTTGTAAAACTTAAAAAATGAATAAATAAAATAAAAAACCCTCATCTTCCTGTTTGTTGTTAAAACCAGCTGTCTGCTGTTCTCACAAAGGTATTCATTAGCTGTAATATACAGATTGTGGCTTTGCAGACTTGCATTTGGTGTGTGAAGATTTGTACAACATAGCCAGAGGCTTAAAATAAATAAAATATTTAAACAAGCTGCAGACATCTGGTGCACACATTGTGGAATAAGTGGCACTTCCAGTGGCATCAATAGCTGCACAGGTACATTCAGGGATGCTTAGTCTATCACGTCCCACTACTGCCATGGGATATCATAAAATAGAGCCGCTGTGGATACAGCAGTAAAACCTGATGCATGTTTAGACTGTTCCTGTCCTGTTGAGTCCTCAGTGGTTTTATCCATAAACTAGAAACTTGTCTTTCATATTGAATTCCTATTCAAAAATAATTTTCTCCTAATAAGAAACTCTAATTTAGATCTCATGAACATTTCTAGAGGTGATAGGAGTTGTCCGTTCTCATTGAGAAGGTCGCAGGCTTGCTTCCCACTCTAGGGCTTCAATGGGTGGAGTTTGCATGTTCTCTCCATGCACATGCAGATCTCTGCGGACAACAATTTCCTCCCAGGACCTAAATTAAGCATGTTAGATTAAAGCTCCACTGACATCATCTTTTGACTTTTCAAAAAATGGCACAACATATATAAATATTAAGATTGACCCCTGACCGTTTTTGCTAAAATAATGTTAAATGAATGAAAATTACTTCCAAAAACAGTTTAAAATTAGCGCAGTTTTTTTAACACGATAAATAGGGATTTCGCCGTCGCAGGATGATGACGTCATGACAAGGAATTTCTCTACTGCGCAGCTTGAAAACAATGGAGGAGCTACAAACTCGATCCGTCCAATTTAGCCATTTAAAAGTTAATATTTTAGCGGATTGTCTGCAGAGAAGCCAAAGTTATTTCCAGTAAACAGCAGGTTATAATTTTTTTTCAGCTCCTGCTGGTTTTTGGAGACTTTTCACTTCAGGACGTGAGCAGCTCTGTGAGGACTTACAGCATAGTTTCCACAGCACTGAAATGGTAATATATTAGTTAATGGTTCTAATAATTATTCAACATTAATTTATAGTTTAAAAAATTAGTCCCTTTTAAAATATCTGTTAAATATATTATTCTTTTATTTTATTTTGTTTGTGTTTTCAGGTTTCCAGGTCTCCAGTCCATCACCTGAGGCTCTTCCTGAACCACTAGTACAACCCAGACTTTCACATCACAGCAGGTAAGATTGCATCAACGAAAAGAATAGTACTCAACAATATTCTTTGATGTAAATCTGTTGATTTTCTGTGGTTCTGATGAGGGAAGTGACAAAGTGGATGCAGCATTCAGCCCATAATGGACCCAGATGTCCCCTGCGTCCAGACCTACAACACCTGGACATCCATGAGCGTGGCGGAGCGAGGATTCACAGAAATGTCTTCACCTGAAGAGTGGACCGAGGTGGAGAACAAACCTTGATATTGTTCAACAACAGATGGAGACATCTTCAGGATCTGTAGAACATCAGGACTGCTGCAGAAAGCTACGTTTGTGCATCAAGACATTAAAATATGCAGAAATACTACAACTGGCCAGAGCATTGAGATGAAAATGAATCAATGAATTTAATATTTTTTCTGACTGTTCAAATGAACATATTGTTTGAAAAAAAAAAGGATAACAATGAACCAAGTGTTTCTGTAGTTATGTGTAAATAAAGTTACAGTAGTACACTATATTATCTGTTAGTGT
>JBBPBX010103486.1:0-11875 GCA_038048925.1 Garcialebias charrua | reverse complement strand
ATCAGCGAGCTACCACAGCCCTCTGTGTGGAGCAGAGAGCTGCTATCTAAAGCACGCAGTGGAGCAGATGGTGGGGTTAAGGGTGTTACGGCTGGCTCAGGCCGAACACATTAAAGGGACACAAGACACAAGAAGGCAGAAGGTAAATTAAAAAGCTTTATTGTAAAACTGCCCGACTCCTCCCTCCAGGTGCGGAGTGCACCGTCTTCTGGTACAGGGTCAAGGAAAAAGCAAAAAACAGACAAAAGTTCAAACGAATGGTGGACAGAGTGAGTCAGCCAAAAATAATATAACGTCCCCAGCGTCGGCCCAACCCATAAAACAGGGCCGTCGCAGCCTGTCTGGAGACGGACTACCTGACCAAAAGGGGACCCTAGGGGTAAAAGAAAAAACGATATAACTGGACTACCGATCTCACTCTGTCATTAGGCCAACAAACAAAAAGCTCCAAACAGCTCCAAGCTCCAAAAAGCTCCAAACAGCTCCAAGCTCCAAAAAGCTCCAAACAGCTGGTCACCTCTGGACCAGCCACACAACCTCCTGGTTAAACCAACTTAACCTAACCACACAGGTCAGCCTCCCTGATATCAATTATCATTAGCAGGATCCTAATGTCATCAATGCAGCCTTCAGCTACCCAGTGCACTAAGCACAACAAAAGTCAAAAGATGAGCAAACATTCCTAAGTGCATCAAGCACAGTCAAACTCCACAAACAAATGAGCTGACACAAATGCATCTAGCAGTCAAGACCAAACATGAGCTATCAGCTACTCTTTAAGTGCATCTAGCAGTCAAGACCAAACATGAGCTAGTAGTTACTCACCAACAACCTTCTAAACAGAAGATCAGACTTCAAGACGGGGGTGGGCGGAGAACACCCCACACAGTACCCAAACAGTACTCAAACAGTACCCAAACAGCTCAGCAACAAAGCAACCAAACTCTGAGCTCACAACACTCCGCATCCAAGTACAGTCAACTTGAAGTATATATAGGCGTGGCTCTCAGGTGTTCCTGGCTGAACACACACAAGCCTGATCATAATCAGACTAATTAACCAATAAAGCATGACTGCAGTCAACATGCATAAAAACTATAGGTGTCAGCATTGGCAGCTTCCTCAGGATATGTAACACCTCCACCACCAGTGTTTTGTATGGGGGTGATGTGGATGTCAGGTGAAAACATCTCACATCCGCACATGCAAAATAAATAGGACCCTAGAGAGCAACAATGTAGCGGTTGCAACAGACAAACGGACTAAAAACATCATTAAAAACTAGTCCGCCTAACCGCTAACATAATCAATGTCATGTTATCTTAAAATGTTCTGAAGCCAAACAGGCGACGCTTGTCTAGGCTTACTCTGTAAGACTTATTTTTGTTAACAGACACCAAACCAACATCAACATCATGACCAAGGATGCCAGTGGGAGAGTGGATACTCTTCACAACATCTAGAGGGAAACTGTCATTTTCTGCACCTGGCAGCTCCACCATGTCAGCTGCAACAGCACTGTTCCCAGCAACACTGTAAGCACAGTAGAGACAGTTAGGCACAGATTCATTTGAAACATGTCCAATATAAGGCTGCAGCACTTCATTTCTCACAGACAGTGAAAATGTATTTTCTGCTGTACTTCCAGCCAATGGTCTCACATCATTCTTCACAACTCTTGCTTTGTTTTCTGCAGGAGCTAAAAAAGAACACAATGAAACAGGTGGAATTGTTTCTTCTGGATCCTCCTCAGTTAAGCTCACTGGGACTTCTTCGGCTTCAGAGCTAAATAAAAAACATTCACTCAGGTCAATGTAATGTTCCTTCAGCTCATCAAAGTTTTTAAAATCCCCATCTTTAACTGGGATTGAGTCAGATTCATTTTCATGTTTAATTTCAAGTTCAGTTACATGAAAAAAGAAGAAACTGTCACACAAGTTGATGTCATCTTCAATCATCTCCTCTGGACGATGTGAGGACAGTAGCCCTGTTTCCATCCATTTTCATTTCGAATTTTGAGCTACCTCGCAAATATGTAAATACAAATTAATGCAGATCAGAAGTGTTTCCATCTGCTGGCTTGAAGCGCTTCTTCCAAGCCGCGCACAGCGTCATTACGTCAGACGTCAGCGTCATTACGTCAGACGTCAGCACTGCGCATGTCTACAGTAAACCAGAGAGTAAACAGGAAGTAGCGGTTGACAACAGAACCCGGCCACACATCTCGTCAAAATGGAGAGAATATTTCAGGTACGTGTTGCTATCGGGCGAGTTGTATTTATTCTGTCATGCCAACTAGTTTTAGCGAGTTACATGCTGTTCGGAGCGGAAACAGCTGATCAGTCACGTGACGTGAATGTGCGCTACGGCAGCACGAGTCGGAAAATGTGTTTCCATCTGTCGTTTTGCGCAGCTGCTCGGTTTCGCAGCTCCCAAAAACCACCTCAAGCGAGCGTATAAACTTTTTGGCGAATTTCAGGAAGTAACTTCGTATTTTGCCGTTTCCATTAAGCTTTTCTGCTGCGATACTTCAAAATGCGCACCTAGAAACCTTGATGGAAACACGGCTAGTAAAAGTTTCTTCTCCTCCACTGGAGTTGGTTCTCCTTCACAATTCATCATGAAGCTGTTGCTTAAATCAACATCTTCATTCTCTTCCTCTGATTGATGTTCCTGAGGCGCCACCTCCTGTAGAAGTGTGAGAGGCTCACCTTCTTTAATGAAAGGCTCTGGTGTCACCTTTAGATGACACACAGTGGGACACAAACGGTGATCTTCCCTTTGTGCAGTATGGAGCTCTCTCAATTCTCTCTGCAACTCTTGGTCCAGAAGACGTTTCTCCTCTTCAAGAGCAGCATAAAGTCTTTGTCGTTCTTGTTCACAAAGACGCTTCTTTTCCTCCAAAGCAGCTTTACGTCTTTGTTGTTCTAGTTCCTGTTCTTTTAAGAAAGTTTGATGTTTAAGTTGTAGTTCCCTTTTGGCAGTTTCGAGCTGCATTAAAAGGAGCTCTTTTTCTTTCCTCAATTGTTCTTCAAGCTCTTTTTTTCTTGAAGCAACTTCATTTTCATTTGAATGTCCATAATCAGGCATCACAACAACCCCAAGTTGAATTAATTCAGTCAGCAGTCCACCCTCAAACCAACCATCACGTTCAAATTCTCTAGTGTTGATTTTAAAATGTTTTGCTATATTCAACATCTGCTCTCTCGTGCAGTTTATATAGACATCAAACCTGGGCTGTTCAAGAAATCTCTTCAAATTGAACACCATGATGTGGACACAAACAGCTTTTAAGCTGTACCCCTCTTCAAATGACTTTCACTGTAAACAACAGCAAAATCACAGCTGCATTTGAACGCAGCACAATCCAAAAACACACACACACACACAGCTGCGTGTTTCAGCTCAATCAGCAACCAGGAGCTGGTTTAATTAATTAACCCAACAAGGATCACAACAGCTCAACAAGGACTCAAAAATCCAGACAATGTCTCAAAGATCCAGGCAAGGACTCAAAAAGGATTCGAGATCCAGACAAGGATTCAAAAAAGGATTCAAGATCCAGACAAGGATTCAAAAAATCCAGACAAGGATTCAAAAAGGATTCAAGATCCCGGACGAGCCCCCAAAATATGTTACGGCTGGCTCAGGCCGAACACATTAAAGGGACACAAGACACAAGAAGGCAGAAGGTAAATTAAAAAGCTTTATTGTAAAACTGCCCGACTCCTCCCTCCAGGTGCGGAGTGCACCGTCTTCTGGTACAGGGTCAAGGAAAAAGCAAAAACAGACAAAAGTTCAAACGAATGGTGGACAGAGTGAGTCAGCCAAAAATAATATAACGTCCCCAGCGTCGGCCCAACCCATAAAACAGGGCCGTCGCAGCCTGTCTGGAGACGGACTACCTGACCAAAAGGGGACCCTAGGGGTAAAAGAAAAAACGATATAACTGGACTACCGATCTCACTCTGTCATTAGGCCAACAAACAAAAAGCTCCAAACAGCTCCAAGCTCCAAAAAGCTCCAAACAGCTCCAAGCTCCAAAAAGCTCCAAACAGCTGGTCACCTCTGGACCAGCCACACAACCTCCTGGTTAAACCAACTTAACCTAACCACACAGGTCAGCCTCCCTGATATCAATTATCATTAGCAGGATCCTAATGTCATCAATGCAGCCTTCAGCTACCCAGTGCACTAAGCACAACAAAAGTCAAAAGATGAGCAAACATTCCTAAGTGCATCAAGCACAGTCAAACTCCACAAACAAATGAGCTGACACAAATGCATCTAGCAGTCAAGACCAAACATGAGCTATCAGCTACTCTTTAAGTGCATCTAGCAGTCAAGACCAAACATGAGCTAGTAGTTACTCACCAACAACCTTCTAAACAGAAGATCAGACTTCAAGACGGGGGTGGGCGGAGAACACCCCACACAGTACCCAAACAGTACTCAAACAGTACCCAAACAGCTCAGCAACAAAGCAACCAAACTCTGAGCTCACAACACTCCGCATCCAAGTACAGTCAACTTGAAGTATATATAGGCGTGGCTCTCAGGTGTTCCTGGCTGAACACACACAAGCCTGATCATAATCAGACTAATTAACCAATAAAGCATGACTGCAGTCAACATGCATAAAAACTATAGGTGTCAGCATTGGCAGCTTCCTCAGGATACATAACAGAGTCGTATCCACAGAATTCGACCATGTCAACGCAAAACTTTTCACCTAATTAACATACCCAAAACATCAGTTTCCCCCACACAGTGTCTGTGTAAACAGGGCCTAAGTGGTTGGAATTTTCCTGTCCAGCCATCTCTTGGGGTTTTACAGAGAACGGAATGAAGCAAGAGAAAATATTCAGTGATTGTCAGTTGTGTGAAGAAAAAAAAACTGCCTTAGTTGATGTCAAAAGTCAGAGAAGAATAGAGAGACTGATTTGAGATGATAGAAAGGCAACAGTAGCTCAAATAATCACTTGTTACGACCAATGCATGCAGAATAGCATCTCTGAACACACAACCTGAAGGTTAGGGGCCAAGATGGTGTAGAGGCAGGCTTCCGACTTGGGACCCGAAGGACGCGGGTTCGCGCCCCGGCCACTACACACCTTGGGGTGTCTATGAGTGCACACCTAATTCTCCAGCTCCCCGGGCGCTTTCTACTGCACCACCTGGTGGTGGTTGGGTTAAATGCAGAGACGAATTTCTTCTGTGTATGGGAAACATACACAGATGACAGAAAAGGACATTATTATTATTATTATTATTAAAGCAGTTGGGCTACAACAGTAGAAGATCACTCCATGTGCCACTCTTGTCAACTAAGAACTAGAAATTGAAGCCACAATTTGCACAGGCTCTCTAAAATTGGACAGTATGATACTGGGAAAACATAGCCTGTTCTGATGAGCCTCGCTTCACTGGGCCCTAATAGCCTCCACAGTCACCAGATCTCAACCTAACCCGATCACCTTTAGGATGGGGTGGATTGAGAGATTTTGCATCATGGATGTGCAACTGACAAATCTGCAGCAGCTGCATGATTATGTCATGTTGCTACAGGCAAACTGTCAGAGGAATGTTCTCAATATCTTGCAAAATATGTTTCATTAGGAATTAAGGCATTTCTAAACCCAAAAGAACATGCAGTTTTAGTATGTATCTAATAAAGTAACCGGTTAGTATATACTCCTAAGGTTTCAGTTTCTTTTAGTCACCTTTCTGTGATGTGAAGGGTTTGCGGTGTTCAAATTGATCCGAGCACAGAATTCCAGGAGCACTTCACCTTAGTTTAAAATATTTAATTGAACACAAAGTTAAAGTATGCAGATATTACATGAAATCAGAATGCAGTCTGAGGAACAAAGTCAGAGCGAACCTTGTCTGGTCAATCAGCCTGATGTTGGTTCAACGTCAGCATGACTTATAGGTTTGTCATGCCCTACCCCTTCAGGTGCTATTATCTTTTCTCTTGTGCTTTCTGCTTTATTTCTGCACTTGTGTCTTCAGTTCACTCCGTCTGATTTGCAAAACTTAATTATTTTTTAAATGTTATGAATTTTTTGCTCTCAGTTGAGTATTCTTGTTTATGCTTTGAGATGTTACATTTTACACACTTGGATATTTATTAGTTTTGAGACAACATACAACAAAGATTCAGGTACACATAAAAATACATCATTAGGCATAAATCCCTGTACAGTACACTTAAGAAATAAAGAGGTCGATGTGGAAATAAAGAGTAATAAAATAAAATACTCTACGAAGGTCATTTGTCCTCAAAACATACAACTAACAAAACAAAAAAGTTAATTCACAAAAAAGGGTTAAATCATGTCATCTGGACAAGTTTATTTAAGCAGTTTCAGTTATTAATATTTTTAACAATATAATCAAAGCTCTTGCAAGATTCTCACCATGTTTTGTGTAAATCTATTTGTTTTCAATGTGGCAAAACTTCATGCCTAGAGCATCAACAATTTTGCCAGGCAGAAGCCTGTAGTTCTGTGAGCTTGTGATACAAAAAATAAACCTGTATCAAAATGTAAAAAAGGGAATAATTATTATTGGTCTGGACCATTCTCCAGATTTTTGTTTAACTAAGTGGCATTTAGTTTAATGAAGTCCAGACCAAGCTGAAGTTGACTGCAGGCTGCTGTTGCTGTTCGAGTCAAAGACGTCATTTGGCACATATGGGATTTCCACAAAATTTGATTGAATCTTTCTGTATAATGATTTATCCAGTAAAGTTACTTTAGAACTCCATGCACTCTTAATTAAACAAAAAGAAAGTGTAAAAAGTTGTGACTGCCCTCATACTGACAGTCTGAACAGTATCTGCTGTATTGGAAAAATATTACAATATACTCGGTAATACATTAAACTCATAGCGTTGTTTTAATAGGTTTTGAACATGTGGCACTTTTGGCAATAGCAAACAATTATACAATTATCAAGTTAAATGTACTTATTATTGCTAAAATAGATCTTCAAAAATCAATAACTTTAATAAAGATGTGTAAATCCCCACTCTAAATACTCCATGTTGTCTACTGTCCACTTGTTTGATGATAATAGTCCAATCTTAACTCGGTTTTTACCTCTTCGCCCACCTCACTCTCACTTTTGATCAACCCCAATCACACCCCTGCCAAAGTGAAAGTGCTGATTGCTTTAAAAGACCGTGCAGACATGTTGGCAGCCATTATCTGTGGTTAGAGAGGACCAAGTAGATTTCCAGATCTTTTATCTCGATAACTCTGCTGCCTCCCATTCTCCCCCTCCTGCTGATTTGTGTATGTCAGAATGGCGTAATTTGGTCCCAATGTATGGCCCAGCATGCTTCAGTTAATGAGTGGGCAGTTTAAAAGTTAAATGCACATGTATATTCATCAGGGAACTGGAGCTACAGACAAAAGGAGAAAGATTTGAATCAACATGTGTCACTTGAGAGACTGATTAGTCATATACTGTACCGTAATTTCTGCCTGATAAGTCTCACCTCTCTATAAGTTGCTTTGTCCAATTATTGGCAATAAATTGGAAAAATCCATAAACGTGTTGCACCTCTATTTAAGTCGCATCTATTATGCATCACCGCTACGCGACGCATCAGCTCGTCATTTGCCCTGCTGAAAACGGCGGCCACAGAGCGAGCGAGCACAGAAGGACTTTACAAGATTAACATGGTAAAAACAATTATTTGTCTGCTGAAAATTATAGCACAGATGTGTCTTAGCTGAACTTTTCCTTAATAAATGAATGCAATTGTAAAATCAGCTGGATTTAAAAAAGTAGTTTTGCCACGTGCACGCGTGGGATGGCTTTATTTCTTTAAAATTCAGCTAAATAAATGCTTAAAAAATATATTTCTTAGCTGACATTATAGCACAAGGGTTCCTGAGCTTAACCGTTCCTTAATAAATTCACGAAATGGTCAAATCAGCTGGATTTAAATTGTTTCGCTTTGACGTCTTCCAAACCGTCGTGTGCGCTGCGAAAATAAATTATTAATAAATCGAATTTTCGAAAAATCTCATACAGCTAACAGTTTGTAAATGACCACCAAGTAATTACTTTCTGTAAGTGTAAAGAAAATCTGCCGTTTGGTTTATGAGCTATATGTACCCAGAAAAACAACTACAGGTAAGCTAACCGCGACACATTTACGGTTATAAAACATCGAATTTTATCTCAAACATCTCATAAAGCTAGTCAGTTGTAAATGACCATACAGTGATTACTTTCTGTAAGTTTGATAAAAAGCTGCTCTGTGGTTCTTGACTTATTTTGCTAACAAACACAGCTAACAGTAGTTCATACCTCCAGAGCAGGAGGCCGGTCTGCGACAGAGTGTGTCCGACCAGTGGAGGCTGCCTTCGGACACAAGCTGGAAACGGTCGGTGTACCCTAGCGGACAAAAGTGGTACTGCACCATTTTTTGCCTAAATGAAAAACGGTCATATCTGAGCCAAAAATTGGTCTAAAAATATGGGGAAAAACCATAAACACGTCTCACCTCTCTATTAGTCGCAGGGCATGCAAATTAGGCAAAAAGCTGCAACTTATAGTCCAGAAAATACGGTAGTTACCACTGACAGTGGTAACTATATGGCAGGTCATTTATTAAAATGAATTGGCCTTTAAGATTTATTTATTTACGGTCTGAAATCACTGACTATGCACTTGTTCATTTATTTATGTTTTGCTTTTGTCTTTTTTTGTGTGTGTATAATAGTGTTCGTGAACATGAAAAAGACGTGAAGCATTTGGTGGTGTATTCATGCTTAATGAAAGTTTTCACAAATAATTAGCTTCACAGTCTTCAGTCCTTAAAATCTTTCAAGCCAAGCGACATATTATGCAAACAAAATAAACATATACTGTAGTATCACTATTTCTCAAGTTTCTGGGGGAGTTGTGGTGCAGAGACTAGTGGGTCTGTGATCAGAAGGTCGCCAGTGGTACACCTGTCTCCACCCTCATTTGTCCCACTCTGGGCCCTTGAACAAGGCTCTCAACTAGGGCTGAACGATTTTGGAAAATAATCTAATTGCATTTTTTTTTCTATAAATTGCTATTGCGATTTAAAATGCGATTATTTTTAAAATATATTCTCAAGTATTTTTCAACAAACAGAAGCAATAAATCTATCTGTTTTATAATAAACGATGTCAGATTTATTTAAAGCAGAGATTACAATAAAGCAAACAAATATATGCCTTTTCTTTTCACCATTTCTCTTTTTTCTTGTTTCATAAACATAATAGTAAACATGTTAAGTGAACTTCCTAACTACTGTCTGAACTTCACATGACGGTTAATAAATACCATACCATACCAGTTTATTTATAAAGCACTTAAAAATACAGCAGCAGCCGTCCGAAGTGCTGTACAAGAATAAAAACAAGCACAAAACAATAAAAACAATCAATCTCAATCATATAAATATCAGAACATCACAAGTAAAATAATACAACATTAAAACAGAGATGTGAACTCATTCTGGTTTAAAAGCCAATGAAAACATATGTGTTTTTAAACGAGTTTTAAAAACAGATATTGATGGGGCCTGCCTGACCTTCAGTGGCAGCTCGTTCCACAATTTAGGAGCCAGAGCTGAAAATGCTCTGTCTCCTCTGGTCTTATAAAAGGTTTTTGGGACTGCTAAAAGCATCTGGTCAGCGGATCTGAGAGCACGTGATGGCACATAAAGTTGAAGCAGTTCAGACAGATAAGAGGGACTAAAACCGTTCAAAGACTTAAAAACAAACAATAAAACTTTAAAATGGATTCGAAACTGGACAGGAAGCCAATGAAGGGACATTAAAACTGGAGTGATGTGCTCACGTCTGCCTGTACCAGTCAAAAATCGTGCAGCAGCATTTTGTACCAGCTGCAACCGAGAAAGCGAGGCCTTATTTACTCCAATCAGAAGAGAGTTACAATAATCCAGGCGTGAAGTAATAAAAGCGTGGATTACTGTCTCTAAGTGGCGTCTAGAAAGGAGGGGCTTGATTTTTGACAGGCGCCTCAGATGAAAGAACGAGGACTTAACCATGCTGTTGATGTGACAGTCCAGTTTCAGGCAGGGGTCAATTTTCACTCCTAGATTTGTCACAATCGACTTTTCATATGGGGCCAAAGAGGAAAAATCAAAAGTGGTGGGACTGTCAGGAGCACTAGATTTAAAGACCATAACCTCGGTCTTTTTATCATTAAAATGGAGGAAATTAAGCGCCATCCACCCTCTAATGTCACCAAGACAGTCCAGAAGAGACTGCGTGGAGCCATTTTGTTTTACAGGAAAATAGACTTGACAGTCATCCGCATACAAATGAAACTGCACACCATGCTTTCTGAAAATAGAACCGAGTGGCAGAAGGTAAAGTGAGAAGAGAAGAGGACCAAGGATAGATCCCTGGGGTACACCCCAGGGGAGGGCAGCAGATGCAGAGGTAAAATTATCAATCTTCACACTGAAACTTCGATTTGAAAGGTAGGACCTAAACCACTGCAGAGCTGAGCCAGTGATGCCCACCCATTGCTCCAATCTGGCGATAAGAATTTCATGGTCGACTGTGTCAAAAGCAGCTGTTAAATCTAAAAGCACAAGTAAAACACAGTTTCCAGAATCCAGCGATAAAAATATGTCATTAAAAACCCTTAGAAGAGCAGATTCAGTGCTATGGTAGGTTTTAAAACCAGACTGGAAGACCTCCAAAATTTTAAATTCATCCAAAAAGTCCTTCAGCTGGGTGTAAACAACTTTTTCCATAAATAAATAAATATAAAAAATACTGTTTGAAGATCAAACAGTTCGGTCAGTGATCCCTGACGGCTGATACTTTGCTTATTTGAAGTTGAAGCACTGGTTGTTGTCATTCTGCCATGCAACCATCGTAAATGTCTTTGTGGTGGTTTTTTTTTTGTGTTGATAAAGATTTGTGTCATGTGACCAGTCGAATTGCAGCCTTCGCGATTAGAAAATCTCATTTTATCATATTGCGATATTATTGCAAATGCAATTAATTGTTCAGCCCTACTCTCTCAACCCCCACCATCTGCTCCCCCGGGTGCCCTACATGGAAGCTCTCTGCTCCACACAGGGCTGTGGTAGCTCAGTGGTCGTGGATGTGTCAGGTGAGGCATCCGGTGTAAAAACAACTGCCAAGTCTTCGTACGAGTTAGTTTGCTGTGGCAACCCCTGAGGAAAGGAGCAGCCAAAAGGAGAAGAAAAATATCTCAAGTTTCTAACAAGGAACAAAAATTCATGCGTTTAGTTTTTGGCTAACTAGTTTAAAAATGTATTTAAATGTAAAAAATAACATTTAAATTAAAATAATTAAGTCTGATGCTTAGCAGTTCTGCTCAGGTATTTAAAAATATTAAGTGACTTAGCTTTATTGACACAATGGTTTTGGCTGCTAAATTGTCCGTTCACATTCTTGTGAGCCTATCAGGTGTTTGCATGTCTTGCAACAGATAGCTAAGAAGTAAACAAGTTGCTTCTATGTTAAGATCTAATGAAACATTTGTCCAAAAATGTAAACCCAATCACTGCAAATGTTAATTATTTCTGCTTATCTTATCTTGACGTTAATCTTTTATTATGTGTATAGTATGTAGCAATAAATGTTCAGTTTAATGTTTAGTTGTTTCAAATGAATAAAATGAATCAGACTTTCAGAAGTGAGGGCTTTATACTTAATCCACAAATTATCCAAGTGCTGATTTAACACAGTAATTAGACCTCGGAGCAGGGGTGTTTAAACACGCAAGCAACCCTTTGCTCCAACAAAGATCCACTCTGCCCAGCACCAGTTATCGGGGAGAAGGAGTGTAATGGTAGAAGTCAAAACAGGGCCAT
>JBBPBX010103483.1:0-11876 GCA_038048925.1 Garcialebias charrua | reverse complement strand
AGCTCAGAAACCACTCGGTGGATATTTTTTCTGCTACCAGTGTGTAATTATATGGCTCTAATTTACTGACTGTTGGCCTAGATGAAACATTTGATAAAATTCGATTTTTTTATCATTTATTTTCGTAGCGCACCCGAGGCTGTTTGGAAAATGACAAACCGAAACAATTTAAATCCAGCAAATTTGACCATTTCGTGAATTGATTTAGGAACTGTTAAAGGTGGGGTATGTAAGATTGTAATGTAGTCTGTAACTTTTCAAACAATATATTTTTAACATATTTCTTCACTCAGTCACTATCTACTGACAAACTGATGTTAGACAAAGTAATCTCTGAAAAAAACTATAGTCCCCTTGCTTCTCTATCAGCATTTATAAAAACACTGAAAACACAAGAGTGACCAGGACACTGACAGCCAATAAAAACAGAGTTGTTTGTCACGCCCCAACCCACGCCCCCACCTGTCCCAGCCGCAGCTCGTTCTCATTCAAAGGATTGCAAAGCGATGCAGGACTGTTTTTTATGTGACACAAAATGTATTAAATATCCCTTCTTTATCCCAGAGCTGGACTTTTATTTAGTTTTTTTGCCAAAAGCCAAGTGATCGCTTCATCCTGCACTGACAGGAATGAGGAAATGGATTTGTCACGAGTCACGAGCGAATTAAAACATGTCCAACGTTGCTTCGTGAACCTCTGATGATTTCTGCTGGATTTTGTGTTGTAGGATGAGTGATTCGTGGTTTTATTAAATTTTTTAAACAGTTATATTATCATATAAACACAGAATATCGCAGCGCAGAGACAGGAGGAGGTGGAGCATTCCAGACATTCCAGACCAGCGCAGCGACATGAGGAAGTCACGAGCGAATTAAATCATGTCCAAACGTTGCTTCGTGAACCTCTGCTGGTGTCTGCTGGATTTTGTGTTGTAGGACTAGCGCTCCATGGTTTTATTTTATTTTATTAGAAGGTTTTATTTCCATAAACACAGAATATCGCAGCGGCTCTGAGCAGACAGAAGCAGGGGGCGGAGCAGATCCCAAGTTCACCAGAAGCACGGACTGTGCCATATATGGCTCTGAGGGGAGGGAGCAGAATGCTTTTCTGCGCTGAAAATATTTCTAAGTCCCAGAGTGTCCCAGAGTGTTCAAATATCGCAGACCCTAGCTTTAAATTCAGGAACACTTCTGATATAACGTCAGCTAAGAAATATATTTTTTCTCAGCAAAGAAATAATAGTTTTTTACCTTGTTTTCATGAAAATTCCTTCGTGGCGGCAGCCATTTTAACTGACGACGTCAGTCGACGTCGTTCAAAACTCCGCCTTCTGTTCTCTGATTGCTCAGGAACACTTCTGATATAACGTCAGCTAAGAAATATATTTTTTCTCAGCAAAGAAATAATAGTTTTTTACCTTGTTTTCATGAAAATTCCTTCGTGGCGGCAGCCATTTTAACTGACGACGTCAGTCGACGTCGTTCAAAACTCCGCCTTCTGTTCTCTGATTGGTCCGGTCAAAAATCGACCGGAGAAATCGTTGTCTATGGGACAAGTCCCAGACCCTAGTACAAAGCGAAGTGAAGGACAAGGGTCTGGTTTTAACCAGGCTATCAGGTTGTAGCTCTGTTAGCTTGCTCCCTTTAAAAAACCCAAATGCTGATACCATGTGGATGGACATCTATACTTATCACGTAATAACGTGATACGTATCACGTAATAACGTGATACGTATCACGTAATAACGTGATACATATCACGTAATAACTAGGGGTGTAACGGTACGCTAAAATCACATTTCGGTTCGGTTCAACTACAAGGAGAGCTCGGTTCGTTTTATTTTCGTTTTATTTTCGGTACAATTTATTATTATTTTTTTTACAAAATAAAGACTTACAAAATGTTTATTTTGAAAATATGCCAAAAATATGTTTGTATTGTATTGTAGTAATAAATAAAAGTGACCCATTTGGATGATATTTTAAATAAACAGCACTCTACAATAAATAAACTATATGAACAATAATAAAAATCTTAATAAATGCAATAACAGTCAGAACCAGAACAATAAGCAGCAACAGACTGTTTACAATCTAACTAATCAAGTTTTTGTTCAGTAGCAGCAGTGTGGCTGTATTTGTCCTCATTACTGTACTCACAACTTCTTCTTGGTGGGACAGGTGGGACTGTGGGAACAGTTCAGAGCAGTGACGTGCGGTGAGGTTCATGGCTGGTGAGGCACTGTGCAGTATTTTTTCCATATGTATAATAGAAAACAGACAAAAAATGTTCTCCACATTTTGGCTTCTGTCTGCCATAGCTTCTTCAGTGGTTTGGATACTTTGGAAAGCATTATTTTCTTCTTTTATAATACATGAACCCTACAGAGTAGTTTATTCACCATTTGATTGGCAGCAGTTAACGGGTTGTGTTTAAAATGTCATATCAGCAATCTTTACACATACAAACTGTAGCACACAAAAAAGCACATTTAATTTGGAGAAAAAAATATTTTAGTCTTACTTTTACGTGAAGTCGAAGACGCAAATTCAACAATGGCAGGACTCACAGCTGCATCGAATCACTCAACTGTCCACCTGGATACAGCTGCATCGAATCACTCATCAACTGTCCACCTGGATATGAGGCACCCCTTTCCTCAGCTCTTCCTGTTTGCCCGTTACTAGTCTAGTCGCCTCCCTCCACCTCCCCGTCTCCTCCCGGGGTTTCTGGTTCCTCGGCTCCCCCCTGTTCTGCGTCCCGCCTCCGCCACCTGGGGTTGTCCTGCTCGCCTTCGTCTTGGTCCTGCTGCTGTGTGCGTTCCTGCTTCCTGTTCCCTGCGACCCAGCCGGTCATGGCAGATGGCCGCTTGTCCTGAGCCTGGTTCTGCTGGAGGTTTCTTCCTCTCGAGGGAGTTTTTCCTTCCCACTGTCGCTTCGTGCTTGCTCAGGATGGAGGTTCTGCGCTGGTGTTCGTCTCAGGGTTGTCCGGAGCCGTCGGCCGCTGGCTGGCCGTCATTCACGTACCGGTGGGATGGATTGGACGTCTGCGATCCCTTCTCCACCACCGGGTTCGGGTCCCGGGGGGTAGATATCCATAATCTATCTCCCTATGCCGGACATTCAAGCTCTCAGCAGTCCGGCATGCATGCCCTCCGCCGGGGCCCGAGCGCCAAAGAAACCTTAATCAATAAAACATTTTAATTGTGTTCTCTCTCTCGTTTTGTGAGTCTCTTCAGGTTGAATTATAAATTAAATTAAACTATAACAAAATCTATTTTTATTTTACAGAAAAGAGCTGTGAGAATTATTACAAGAAAGTCTTAATGTAATATAATATATTATTTAAACAACTCAAAGTACTGAAGTTTAATGATTTGGTGGACTATAATATTTTGTTAGTAGAACCCTCAAATGTTCAAATGTATTTTGTTAAGGGAAAGCTGCTAGTCTAAAGGGAACTGAATTTTTTGCAAAGCCAAGGTATAGAACTAGTTTGAAGGGACGGTTTATTTCAATACAGGGAGTTGAATTGTGGAATGTTTTGGGAAATCATGTTAAAAATGTAAACTCTGTGCTTATGTTTAAAAATGATCAAAACTAAATTGTTAACAAAATACTAAAACTTTTAGTTAAGTGTTTAATGTTCTAGATATTTGTAGATTGTGAAAAGTTACTCTTTTTGCTCTGTTTGCGCTGTCACTTTCCCTCCTGCAGTGCAGGCTGAAACAGAACCCTGAGCTCAGTAGCCCCGCCTCCAGAGGCTCGCCTGCCTGTGTGTGTGTGTGGATGTAACCTGACACCTTCACAGCCGTTTTATGAGATCGTTCAGCGCACAGATACAGTTTTAGACAAAAACACGAGACATTATATTCACCAGCTAAACTATAGAAATGTAGTTTATATAGCAAAAGTATTTGGACATTTTAATAGCGACATAAGAGGCAGGAATTTTCCTGCCTTCCCAAATCGCTCACACAGCAGCTGCCTGCAGCACGTCACCCGAGTGAGTGAAGTGAAGCAGCCGGTGCCTCTCCTGCGCAGTGCCTCTCTGCGCAGGTCTGCACGTCTCATCTCAGTACATTTGAACACTAAATAAGAAAAATTGGCGATTTTGAATGAAAATCAACTTAAAACTGGTTTAGGTTTTAGTAAAATAAGTTTATAGTACAAATCAAAGGATAAAGACAATAATTACATTTATTTTTTCAATTAATTTTTTTTTCTTTTCATGATGACAGGGGAGGCGTGGCCTCACTTGCCGCCCCTGACCGCACGTCACTGGTTCAGAGTTCAGTTCAGTCATCACTTAGCTGCAGGTGGATTTACCTCTGTCACAGACTGGAAATAAAAAACAAAAGAGATTAAAAAAAACAAGTTAATAAGATTATGATTTAAAAAAAAACAAGTTAATAAGATTATGATTTAAAAAAAAAGATTATTTAGATAATAATAAAACAATACCTCTTGAACAATTGAATCTCTCACTCTTCATCATCATGGCAGGGCTTTAATCTGGTCCAGGGCTTGTTGTTGACAACATCAGTTAGTTTTTTCATAAAGAGCTGAACTTTTTGAAGTGTTGACGTGATGAATGTCTCATAGCGACGCTCAGCAACTTTAAAGCCTGCGCATATAACAACGTTCAGACTTAGATTCGAGATTTAAAAACTCATACAGCTTGTGTTATTGCTCTGGACCGCTCTGATTACCTGATGAAGTAGTTTTAATACAGCTGCTGTTCACGTTCGGATGAAGTAGTTTTAATACAGCTCTTCGTTCACGTTCGGATGACAGTTTCCAGCGCGTTCACGTTTTAGACGTGTTGCTGCTGCAGAGAGCTGCGTCACGTAGCTGCTGCAGAGTCTTCATGAAGCAACGTCCACACAAGCTGCGTGTGCGCTCGTCTTTTAACATTTTAACAACTTTATAACGTTCACAAACAGGAGACCGCACGAGATGCTAACGGCTAAATGCTGCGCGTGCCACGCGAAAATAGCTCCGTGCTGAAACGCGCCCAGGAAATTTTGTTCCGCGGTGCATATATTCCCCTGTTAAGAACGTTTAATGAGTGAAAAAATAACCGAAACGGTACGCAGTTGGACCGAACCGAACGTGGTGTACCGAAACGGTTCGGTACACCCATTACAACCGTTACATGCCTAGTAATAACGTGATAAGTATCACGTAATAACGTGATATTATCACGTAATAACGTGATATAACGTGATAATATCACGTAATAACGTGATACATATCACGTTATTACGTGATACGTATCACCAAAGCTGGGCACCGCTAATTAAAAAATTAGTTCCACAATTTCTAAAACGCTTATTAATTTTTTTAGGTCCACAATTTCAAAAGCACAAATGTCTTATGAAAATTAGGGGAAGCTAATCTAATCCGCTATTTATATATTATATATATATATATATATATTTATATATAGCCGGCAGCGTTATCAATATTTGCACTACACTGCCAACTGAAAAGTAACAAAAATGATCCTAAAAGGATGAAATTACAAAAATCAAAGGATTTATTTAATACTTTACGTACATATATTCTATTCGGCCACGAAATTAACAAAAAATAGAATGATCTTTTAATCCCTAAAACCACGTTTAAATCTCAAATACACGGGTGTGTCGCCACCGCATTTATACATGAAAGTAACCCAAATACATAAAACTAACGACTCGCCGTCGAATGGTCGACACAAAACGCACAATAAAATCCTCCGGCCACGTTAATTTGGCTTGAAACAGCTGGGTTCTCTAAGGATTTCCATTAGTAACCCAGCACAACCAACCGGCAGACACAGTTAGCGTCTATAGGTAGTCAACAGATTTAATGAAAGTAACCCAAATACATAAAACTAACGACTCGCCGTCGAATGGTCGACACAAAACGCACAATAAAATACTCCGGCCACGTTAATTTGGCTTGAAACAGCTGGGTTCTTTAAGGATTTCCATTAGTAACCCAGCACAACCAACCGGCAGACACAGTTAGCGTCTATAGGTAGTCAACAGATTTAATGAAAAGTAACTAAAATACATGAAAATAACGACTCACCGTCGAATGGTCATCACAAAACACACCTTAAAATCATCCGGCCACGTTAATTTGGCTTGAAACAGCGGGGTTCTTTAAGGATTTATGAAGACACCGAGCGCAGCCAGCTACAGAATTAGCCCCTGAGTTCAACTATGACCCGGAAGATGGAATAGTCCATTTTTAGTAGGGGGATAAAGAAATCGACCGTTTTTTTATTGCGTATATTTAATGATCGTTTTCATCGTAACTATAATTATTTTTATGTTAAATGTACATTAACAAGCATGAGCAATGTTAGTGATGTAGGTGACTGCACGGGGCGAGGCGGGGCCGGGGCCACTGCTGAAATGGGACCCCCAGGCATTTACCTACATGGTAGAGCCGAGTCTGTTCTCAGCTCTGCCCCCCTCCCCCTCCAACCCTTCCTCCTCTCCTTGCTCTTACGGTGGGGAAAAAGGTAAAAAACAAGCAGCATAAGAGCTTGTAAATAAGTTTATTGGTTTTTACTGATAGATAATTAGTTATTAGCGGTACTGCATTTTAAATAAAAATAGCACAAATCCGCTTATGAATTATAAAAGTTAGTCAATTCACAAAAACGCTGACAAAAAGTTTAGGTCCACTGTAAGCGGAATAGCGCTTTAGCGCTCTCTAGCGTTCATCCGCCCACCTTTGCGTATCACGTAATAACGTGATACGTATCACGTTATTACTACATTAGCCCCCCAAAAAAAATTCCACTGGTGTCAGCACTACGCTTCCGTATTACGGTTTTCAACTTCTTTAGCTTTTGTTTTGATAGTTTTAGCTGTTGTTCTGTTATTTAGCTTTAATTCCTCTGGTTTTAGCTTTTGTAACCTGTGCTTTTAGTATTAATTGAAGCTTCTCTATTCTTTTTTTCCTAGTTTCATTATATTTTATTTAACTGTACAGTTTAATAACAGATTTATTGTATTTCTAGGTGCACACACACCTGTTCTGAGAACTCGGCCACCAGGATGAAGTCTCTGTGGAAGTGGGCTCTGGTGGTCCAGGGCTGAGCAGGAGGTCGAGGAGGCACAGACAGCTCCTCGGGGAGACTCCTCTGAACCTCCTGCTGCTCCTCGAAGCCCTCAGAGCCGGTGAAGGGCAGCAGGTCCGGTGACCCGATCATGGCTCAGCGCTCCGGTCCACGGGGTCACGAACACCGGTCAAACACCGCCGCCATGGTCGGTCAGCTGCTCCCGCTGGACAGAACAACTTGTTGCGCAGTTATTTTCGTCCACGACAGGTGATATGTCACGAAGCTTGAACCTAAACGGACACTCGGAGGAGGAGGAGGGGGGTTCGTTTCAGCCTCGTTTCAACAGCAGCCGCGTAAACACGCGTGGTGGTGCGTTCAGGAACAGAGAAGCGAGTCCCCGCGGGCAGTCACAAGGTTTCCTAACCTTTGTCCCGGGATGTGTGTTCCTCTTTTTCAAGACGAGCTGGCTAACTTTCAGATGAACACTTCTGCTTCGAGGCGACTTGCTCTTCAACGTCTATTAATTAATACACTGTGTGAAAAATAAAAAACTGGGACTGCGGTTTCAGGACTGGTGTTGTGCTGAAAAAAGGAACCCCTGCCGTGGGAAGCACCCCCACCCAAAGAAACGAAAAACACTTTCTGCACGTTTACTGGCAAACTGACGCGTAGCACTCAAAAGTGACACATTTATTTTTCATTACTTTCAAGAACACGACTGTCTACTATCGTTTCCTCATCTACTGCTGTTATTACAGCTGTTGTTTATGTTTCAACAGAGGCGCCTCCAAGGGGGGGCTTCTGCGGACATTACCCATAAAAACTGTTGGCCACCTTCAGCATAAAATGCACAATCTGACTGTAAGAGAAATATCTTTAAAAAATAAAATAATAATCACTAAACAAATTTTGATAAAACTCACAGAAAGTGATAACTGATTGTACATCTCACAACTGATTACTGTATGTATAAGTCAGTTTTTTTTGGGTTTTTTTGGCATAGATTTGTCAGTCCTGCAACTTGTATGCCAAAGCGACTTGTATATGTTATATTTTTTTCCCTATATTCATAACGCAATTTTTGACTGACACTTTATATTGTGAAGAACTGCAACAACGAGTCCTCCCGTGCTCGCTCGCTAGCTTCACTCGGCGGAGGAGCGCAGGAAAGCTAGCAGCTCCTGCCACGATGGATGGATTGTGCCATCCAGGTGAAATGAAGCTGACCATTAATAAACGCATAATAAACACAACGGGTAAGAGGTGATGTGATTTATACACGGAAGCAACTTACATATTTTTCAGCCTATAAGTCACAGTTTTTTGCATAATTTGCATGCCCTGTGACTTATAGGCCGAAACGACAGATTTATGGATTTTTTTCCATATTTATAAAGCATTTTTTGGCTGAGATATGAACATTTTCCTTCATTCTGACTGAAAAAAGGAGCAGTACCACTTTCAGCCACTTCATAACAGCAGAATAGTAATGCGGTATGGCATGCTGTTGCATCATGTAATAGATAAATCAGAGAGTCAGAGAGAGAGTCAGAGAGTCTTTATTGTCATTTGCACCGCATGTGGTACATGTGATGAAAACGAGATTATGTACACGGGGTCCCAGTTACATCCAACAACAAATGAAAGAGAAAAACAGTAATAACATCTAGAACTAACTAAGAAAAACATCAACTAGTAATACACTAAGCCTAATATAGTGGGAATAAACAGCAGCACGAACATGAGTTTGTATGAGCAGATGGTCACAGATGAACACAGATGAACACAGCAACAAGAAAACAGATCAGCATCAGTATGATGTGATATTTTGCAGTGTTTATTTTTTATTTTATTTTTATTTATTCATGAGTCTAACAGCCTCAGGGTAGAAGCTGTTCCTCAGTCTAGTGGTTCTACACTTGATGCTCCTCAACCTCCGTCCTGAGGGGAGTGGGGCAAAGAGTGAGTGTGCTGGATGAGTGAGGTCTTTCATGATGCAGGTGGCTCTTTTCCTGCATCTGGAGGTGTAAATGTCTGTGATGGTGGGGAGACTGACTCCAACAGACTTCTGTGCAGCCTTCACCACTCTCTGTAGAGCTTTCCTCTCTTCAACTGTGCAGCCTCCATGCCACACGTTGATGCTGGAGCACAGGATGCTCTCCACTGCACACCTGTAGAACGAGGTGAGAACTGGGCTGCTCAGACCAGCACGTCTCAGCCGTCTGAGGAAGTAGAGTCTCTGATGACCTTTCTTGATCAGGCTGGTGGTGTTGTTGCTCCAGCTGAGGTTATCATTCATGTGTACACCCAAGTATTTGTAGCTGGAGACCACTTCCACTGCAGACCCACCTATTTTCAGTGGGGCGGGTGTGTTTGTTCCTTCTGAAGTCCACAATCATCTCCTTTGTCTTCTTCACATTCATGTGAAGATTATTCTCTTTGCACCAGCTCTCCAGGTGTTCCACCTCCTGTCTGTAGCTGGACTCATCATTGTTTGTGATGCATCCCACCACCGCTGTATCATCTGCAAACTTAACAATATGACAGCCTGGAAGTGTGGCTGTACAATCATATGTGAGCAGAGTGAACAGAAGGGGGCTCAGCACACATCCTTGAGGAGAGCCAGTGCTGAGGGTTATGGTGGAGGAGGAGAAGTTGTGGATCTTCACGGACTGTGGTCTGTCTGTTAAGAAGTCTAGTACCCAGTTACAAATAGAGGGGCTTAGTCCAAGTGTAGATAGTTTGTCTATCAGAGTTTGGGGGATCATGGTGTTGAAGGCAGATGTGAAGTCCACAAAGAGCAGACGCACGTATGAGTCCTTCTGATCCAGGTGGGTGAGAGCAGTGTGGACCACGGAAGAAATGGCGTCCTCTGTTGATCGGTTCTCACGGTATGCGTATTGATGAGGGTCCTCGTTGATGTTGACGGTTGCCTTGATGTGGGTCATGACCAGTTTCTCAAAACATTTAGCGACTATCGGGGTGAGGGCCACTGGTCTATAGTCATTCAGACCAGTCACTGTGGAGCTCTTTGGGACTGGGATGATGGTCGCGGTCTTCAGGCAGGTGGGAACTGACTCCAGTGCAAGTGAGGTGGTGAAGATGTCAGCCAGCACCTCACAGAGCTGGTCCGCACATTCCTTCAGAACTTTCCCTGGGATGTTGTCTGGTCCGGTTGCTTTATGAGGATTAATCTTTCTGAGACTGCCTCTCACTTCTGCTGCGGACACCCTGAGATGCTCTTCATCTGGTGATGAGGTGAGTCTGGTGCTAGCTGGTCTGTTTGGATCATCAAAACGTGCATAAAACTTATTGAGGGCATCAGGCAGAGATGGGTCCCTGGGGCATTGTTTGTTTTTGCCTTTGTAATCTGTTATGCATTTAATACCCTTCCACATGCTCCGTGGGTCTTGTGAGGTGAACTGTCCCTCGATCCTCTGTGCATACGTGGCCTTGGCCTTCTTAATGCCATCCTTCAGTTCATTCCTGCTCTTTCTCAGCTCCACTTTATCTCCTGACTTGAATGCAGTGTCTCTGGCTGCTAGCAAGGCGTGAACTTCTTTATTTAACCAGGGTTTCCGGTTCGGGTAGGATTTCACATATTTTTTTATGGATACATTTTCAGAGCATGTACTGATGTAACCCAGGACTGAGGAAGCGTACAGTTCCATGTCCACTGAACTTCCATCAGTGGCTGCTTCTCTGAAAACAGACCAGTTTGTCCTCTCAAAACAGTCTCTCAACATGGGGGAACTATCTTGAGGCCAGATTGTTATTTCTCTTTGTTCCGGCTTGGAGCGCCTGAGTGGGGGGAGTTCTCTTGGTGCCAGGATCAGAGACTCGTGATCGGAAGCTCCGAGCGGTGGGCGTGTCTTCGCCGTGTATGCCCCCTTTACATTTGTGAAGACTTGGTCGAGCGTTTTATCTCCTCTCGTAGCTGTGAAGACGTTCTTATTGAAGGCTGGGAGGGAGACTTGAAGATCAACGTGATTGACGTCCCCGCAAACAATGAAAAGCCCCTCAGGATATTTACACTGCAGCGAGGTGAGTAAGTCATGAATTTCTCCCTGGGCGTCATTAGCATTAGCATCGGGTGCTATGTAAATAGCTGTTATTAAAATCACAGCATGGTCGCGCGGAAGGTAGTGCGGCCTACATCTTACTGTGATTAACTCGACGGCAGCTGAACAAAGCCTTTTAATCACGGAACAGTTCGTGCACCAATCTTTGTGTACGTAAATACAAACACCGCCGCCTCGCGTTTTCCCTGTAGTCTCGGTGCACCGGTCCGTTCTGAAAAAGAGCCTATTATCCAGCTCGTAAACAGAGTCTGGAGTGTCCTCAGAGATCCACGTTTCCGTAAGACAAAGCACGGAGCATCTTCTCATCTCCTCCGACGTGGTCACCCTCAAACGAAGTAGATCCATTTTGTTGTCCAGCGAGCGCACGTTAGACAGAAAAAGAGCCGGCATCGGGGGTCTACCGGTTTTAGCGTCTGCCCGCAGTCTCGTCATAATTCCTGCACGGCAACCTCTCTTCTTTCCACGAGAGCACCGCTTCCTTTTCTTTCCCCTGGAGCGCATCTGCTTCCAGAAGGACGTTCTTAGCAGCTCCAATCTTCCGAGCTCTGATTTGAGTTCGTTGCTGATTTCAGCTGTGCCCTGTGGTAAATCCGCTCCGATTCTTAACAGATCAGTTCGGCTGTAATTCACCCGCAAAAAACGCGCAGAGTCAGGTACAAAAACACTATTAAAATTACTAAAAACTAGAGATGAACCGGGAACTCGTGAAGCTGCGGCTGCTCTGAGCGC
>JBBPBX010103481.1:0-11876 GCA_038048925.1 Garcialebias charrua | reverse complement strand
ATATTTCTTGATTTCAATATCATAAATGAAGGTTGAATGAATAAAGAAATACTTGCTTTATATAAAAAAAATAGTGTCTTTACTTCACTAAACAAATAATATGTTTACAAAAAAGACTTATAAAATGATTATTTTGAAAATGTTTCAAGTGAACAATACGTTTGTATAGGCCAACTCTTTCAGGGATGAAGATGTTCACATCCTTGATAGAGAGGAACGATGGTTTGAGAGAGGAGTAAAGGAGGTCATCTTTGTGAAAAGAAACCGTCCATCATTAAACAGAGGTGGAGGCCTCTGGGTTCAACTGTCCCCCTCTTACAATGCTGTTGTTGCTAGTATCACTCAGCCCTCTGTGAATAGCAAACAACCATCAGGGTGCTAATGATCCATTGTTAGGCTGATGGTCCTCCTTGCTCATGTGAGCAGCTGGTTTCAGCTGTCATCAACAAACTGGTTGATCCACTGTGAGTCAAGTCAAGTCTATTTTATTTATATAGCACAGTTAAAACAGATAAACTGTTATCAAGGTGCTTCACACACACAACACAAAAGAGGTTTAAAAATGTACAGAACAGTATCACACACCAATGGTAAAAATTATGATATTAACAGCGGTAAAAGTATAATAAAAATGTATAAGAGCAATATTAAAATGAAAACACAGTAAAAAAAATATATACACTACGTCAGCTCACACAGTTTGAAATAATAGAGAAAAGATGATTTTTTTAGCAGGGATTTGAACATGTGAAGGGAGGAGGCCTGTCTAATGTTGGGGGGCAGGTTGTTACAGAGTTTCCACAGTGAGAGGGTGATATTTATAAGACTGAGCTGAATACAGCACCTCAGACTGAGGAAGTCTTTCTGATGAAAGATGAAACGTTTCTACAATTGTTTTGTTTTGTTTTTTGAATGTCCAGAGGCCCAGACATAGTTTTTTTTTTTTAGATTTTTACCTGGATTATTCAGCATGCATCAGGGTCATCAGCACAGACTACTTAGCTGCAGGTGGATTTCCTTGAAGAGGAAGAGAACAGCTGCTAACTTCTGGAAATAACACACAAAGAGGTAAAAAAAAGTTAATAAGATTATAATTTTAAATTAAAAAGGTAATAGTACAGTAATAGTAAAAGAACAATACCTCTTTTTGAGCAGTTGAGGTGGTTGAATCTCTCATCTCTCATCATCAGGGCTCCAGGACATGCTGACACTATCAGTCTGAGTTTTTTCATAAAGTGTTGACGTGATAGAAGACGTCTTAGCAGCGTTCAGTAAAGCCTGCACATCAACAACATTTCAGACATGATTCAGAGATCATTAAAAACTCCTACAATTTGTGTTATTGATCTGGAATTATTTGAATTACCTGATAAAAGTAGCAGCTGCTGTGATCGGTGTTTACAAGCTGTTTTCTTCGTTCACGTTCGGATGATGTGGTTAGTCCGTTCAAGTGACGTGTGTTGCTGCTGCAGCAGTGAAACAGCGTGCACAGCTTTTGAATTTGCGCTGGTTTTTTAACAACAGGAGACCGCAACAACATGCTAATAATGCTAAGTGCTAACGCGTGCTGCAACTTCACGCCGTGCTGAAACTAGGTCGCATAGAGCAGACGTCACGTCACTCCATGATGAGTCCTGTCTCACTCGTCCTCCTCTCAGGCTGCAGGTAGGAGGAACTTTCAGCTCCGTCCGTGTGAGCACCTCACAGACAGTCCAGTTTCTGTCAGGCACGCTGGTGTCAGGTTTCACAACCGAGGTTTCACAATAGAAGTGGTCACAGTTCTGTCTGATTATTTTTTGATCTTCCATCCAGTCACTGCCAGACACTCTCGGTTGGTGACAGATGATGTGTCCAAATCGCAGTACAGTACAGTATACCTCTGCCACTCGAAGCAGACAGGTCAGGAAGAGAGCCAGTCATTCCTCTGAAGAGGGTATCCGTATTCCTTTGAATAAAACATCACACAGATGTATTTAACTCGGGGCTAAAATATATGTATGGTAGCAAGACATGAAAATTATATATTGCCAGTATTATTTACCGTAATCCTCCTTTAAACAGTCGACCCAGGCCACCATCTTGCCAACTGGACCTGGTTTTGCACCCTGTGAAATCCAGAACCAGCCACACAGGAACAACTGCACGTCACCATTACAACAGGAACGGAATCGCTTGAGGAGGACTACCTGTTGACAGATCATATTACACATTTTGTTAAGGTTTTCTTTCAAACTGTTGGCATGAAATGGAGTGCCCTCCTTAAAACAGTGAAAAATACTATGATCAAATGGAACTCATGTTTACAGCACGGGAAGTCATTGACAGTCATCAACAAATTAGCATATGCTTTATGATGGGGCTGGTTTGTGAGATTGATCAGTATACCAATATTCTAATCTTAGATGTCGTGTTTTCACAGCTGCAAGCAAAATCATTAACAGAAATAAAGACTTGAAAACTTGAAAACCTCAGTCATTTTTATTACAAAAATTAATGAAATTAAAAAAAAATATTTAGTAAATTAAGCTATTGAAATTAATGAACTTTTGTGAATACTACATTTGTTGAATATGACTGTACATTAGGAGAGGTGCTCTCATCTTTTTAGGAATGTTTCACATCTAAAATAGTTTAGTAAATGAAACTTTATACATCAGCTTTCAAGATATAAAGATTACAAACTGCTTCACAATCAACATTAAAACAAAACATGTGGAACTAGTCTTGCTTTTAATGTTATGATGAAAAAAATGTCCTGATAAAATGAGGAGGGGGCTGTAAACACTGTCCCATTTGAGCTCTTAACAAAATGCATGCAAAAAAATAAATAAATAAAATAACACGGAACCCATGGAACATGTCCATATAATAAATTTGAACCAGAACAGTCAGCTGAACTCGAACTCTGACAAATTACCTGTGCTGCCCTACTTTTAAACTATGAGGTTTGTCGTGTTTCTTTATGGATCTGAAGCTAAAAGAACCACAACCTGTCCTGTTACCTCGTCTCTGTTTGACACTATCAACAGCAAAAAAGCAATATATACTGAACACAAATAGAAATTATTAGGTTAAACATTGTCCGATTGAATAACTGAGAATGTTCAGGTACTTTATTGGTACATTTTTATACCAAAATCACCGGTAAAAATGCCTGCTAGCATTAGCTAAAGCTAACGTTAGCCACACAATCGAAGCAAAGTAAAACTCACCTTCGTGTTTGTGGATGTAAGACGAGGCATACATCTTAAAGCCTTTCTCTAATTTAGTCGTTGGAGCTTTGGATGAGACTTACAAATGCGATTAACATCGTTAATAGTCAGCTTGGGCAAGCCCTGAAAACACGAACACCTCTAATAAAACGCCATATTCAATAGACCGGAAGTGAGTGAACCGTAGCTTGATGCGAGTAAAGGGAAGGGGCTGGTCAAAAGAGTGCTGAGAGATTTCATTGGATTAACTCGACGTCGTTCAAGAAAATCAACCAATCGGCCGTCGCGATTGACAAAAAAATAGCTATAATTAATTTTTTTGGTTCATGAGTGACAGGACCGCACAGGCGGCCCATAAATCACATAAATCACCGACGGCCCACCGGGAATTTGCCCGGTACGCCCGAATGGCCAGTCCAGCCCTGCCTATTGGGCCTTTTTGGCTTGTGGGACCCCGGAAGCAGCTGATAGGTACCGGCAGTCCAAGCGGCATGCGGCTCGGGTGGTTGCTGAGGCAAAAACTCGGGCGTGGGAGGAGTTCGGAGAGGCCATGGAGAATGACTTCCGTACGGCTTCGAGGCGATTCTGGTCCACCATCCGGCGTCTCAGGGGGGGAAAGAGGTACGAGACCAACACCATTTATGGTGGAGGTGGCGTGCTGCTGACCTCAACTCGGGATGTTGTGAGTCGGTGGGCGGAATACTTCGAAGACCTCCTCAATCCTACTGGCACGTCTTCCACTGAGGAAGCAGAGCCTGGGGACTTTGGGTCGGGTTCTCCGATCTCTGGTGCTGAGGTCGCCGAGGTGGTTAAAAAGCTCCGCGGTGGCAAGGCTCCGGGGGTGGATGAGATTCGCCCGGAGTTCCTTAGGGCTCTGGATGTTGTAGGGTTGTGTTGGCTTACGCGACTCTGCAATATCGCGTGGACATCGGGGGCAGTTCCCTTGGATTGGCAGACTGGGGTGGTGGTTCCCCTATTTAAAAAGGGGGACCGTAGGGTGTGTTCCAACTATAGGGGGATCACACTCTTAAGCCTCCCTGGTAAGGTCTATTCAGGGGTTCTGGAGAGGAGGGTCCGTCGGATAGTCGAACCTCGGATTCAGGAGGAGCAGTGTGGTTTTCGTCCTGGTCGTGGAACACTGGACCAGCTCTACACCCTCAGCAGGGTCCTGGAGGGTGCGTGGGAGTTTGCCCAACCAGTTTACATGTGTTTTGTGGACTTGGAGAAGGCATTCGACCGCGTCCCTCGGGGGGTTCTGTGGGGGGTACTCCGGGAGTATGGGGTACCAGGCCCTTTGATAAGGGCTGTTAGGTCCCTGTACGACCGGTGTCAGAGCTTGGTCCGCATTGCCGGCAGTAAGTCAGGCTCGTTTCCGGTGAGAGTTGGACTCCGCCAAGGTTGCCCTTTGTCACCGATTCTGTTCATAACTTTTATGGACAGAATTTCTAGGCGCAGCCAAGGTGTTGAGAGGATCCGTTTTGGTGACCTTAGAATCGCTTCTCTGTTTTTTGCAGATGATG
Organism: Garcialebias charrua; assembly: GCA_038048925.1. Classification (NCBI taxonomy): domain Eukaryota; kingdom Metazoa; phylum Chordata; class Actinopteri; order Cyprinodontiformes; family Rivulidae; genus Garcialebias; species Garcialebias charrua. The sequence goes on along the minus strand of JBBPBX010103481.1, from coordinate 7,144 downwards.
TGGTCCTACTGGCTTCATCAGTTCGTGATTTACAACTTTCACTGGAGCGGTTTGCAGCCGAGTGTGATGCGGCCGGGATGAGGATCAGTTCCTCCAAATCCGAGGCCATGGTCTTGAGCCGGAAAAGGGTAGCATGCCCTCTCCGGGTCGGGGAGGAGGTCCTGCCCCAAGTGGAGGAGTTTAAGTATCTCGGGATCTTGTTCACGAATGAGGGAAAACTGGAGCGTGAGATCGATAGGCGGATAGGTGCAGCGTCCGCAGTGAAGCGGGCGCTGTACCGGTCTGTCGTGGTGAAGAGAGAGCTGAGTCAAAAGGCAAAGCTCTCAATTTACCGATCGATCTACGTTCCCACCCTCATCTATGGTCATGAGCTTTGGGTTATGACCGAAAGAACAAGATCTCGGATACAAGCGGCTGAAATGAGTTTTCTCCGCAGGGTGGCTGGACTCTCCCTTAGAGATAGGGTGAGAAGCTCAGTCATCCGGGAGGGACTCGGAGTAGAGCCGCTGCTTCTCCACATCGAGAGGAGCCAGTTGAGGTGGCTCGGGCATCTGGTTAGGATGCCTCCTGGACGCCTCCCTGGTGAGGTGTTCCGGGCACGTCCCACCGGGAGGAGACCCAGAGGAAGACCCAGGACGCGCTGGAGGGACTATGTTTCTCGGCTGGCCTGGGAACGCCTTGGGATTCCCCCGGAGGAGCTGCTCCAAGTGGCTGGGGAGAGGGAAGTCTGGGCCTCCCTACTTAGGCTGCTACCCCCGCGACCCGACCCCGGATAAGCGGAAGAAGATGGATGGATGGATGGATGGATCTTCTTAAAAGCCTTGCTGTGCGCTCCTGTGGAAGAGACATTTGCAGCAGAGCTAAACACGGTACATTTTGACGTAGGTGCGACCTATATTCAGGTGCGACCTATATATGGAATTTTCCAATTCTTTGGCAATAATTGGACAATGCGACCTATACTCGGGTGCGACCTATACTCCGAAAAATACGGTAGATCCATGATCTCTTCAGTGCAACACCATCTGCCGACGTCAGTACATCGAAGGAGGATCAGTTCATTGATGTCACTTCTGATTCAACAATGAGGCTGCAGTTTTAGTCAGACACTGGCTGCATTTTGTATTGGAGTGGAGAAACCAGTGCTAGGTAAGAGAGCCCTGGCCGTACTTCTTTTGCTGTGGCCTAATTCAAGATAAAATACAGATCAAAGCTGGACATTGAAAATGAACTTAGAGTGAAAGTCTCACAACTGCATCCCAGATGTGAGTAGAGTTGCAGCAACAAGCAGGCTTACTCCAGTCAATGAAAAGAAGTGAGGATTAAATGTGTCGCTTTTGCTCAACAAACCTTGATATATATTTTTTTCTCTCAGGGAGTTCATGTTTTTAAACCAATTTTGCACAGAGGCCTTTGAGGGGGGGGGGGAAGATGGATAGCAATGTTGAATTATTGTCACAGTACAAAAAAAAGAGTTATAATAATTGCATTGTAAAGGTGGTTTGATGTTTTTCTATTTAACACACACACACAAAATCTTCTTTTGGCTTCTCCCTTCTTCAGGGGTCACCACAGTGAACTTGCGGTACTCAAATGAAGAATTGGTAATTTTTTTATTATTTTTTTTTACACTGGATGCCCTTCCTGACACAACCACAGACCACCAAGCTACCACAGCCTTCTGTGTGGAGCAGAGAGCTGCCATCTAGAGTGGGGGTTAAGGGCCTTTCTCAAGGGCCCAGAGCAGGGCAAATGAGGGTGGACACAGGTGTGGGTGTTTCACCTTTTCCACCTGAATTTTTTATGTTGTCGGTCCGGGGAGTCGAACTGGCTACTCACAGGCTCACCTCTAATTTCTCCACTACCACTCCCACTGCACACCTACTGTAAATCAAATGAAAAATGTAAAAGAAATAAAGCAAAGTCAGAGGTCAAACAACATGATAGGCAGCACCTGATCACAGCTTTAAATCAATCCCAAATGTCAGTTTGCAGACTTACACAACTGCTCTTTGGTTCGTTTTCAATTGGTTACATTAATTTAAAATGTAAAGTTGTAGTTTTTTTATATTTGTTTACATTTTATCAGGAAGTAACCACATTTCTCTGTCTGACTGTTTATTTTTTGTTTTGGTTTTGCTCTCAACATTGCAGGATGAATGGGAACATAGCAGTAATGGCAGCACAGGTTCTAGGCCCAGTTCAGGATCTAGACCTGGATCTGGCTCACGTTCTGGCAGCAGGGGCCAAAAAACCCAGTTCATAGCTTCTGCAAAGGTACAGACATGGGTTTGTTTCTTACAATTACAGCCCTCCTCTCAATTTTAAACATTATTAACCTTTATTTAACCAGGCAGATCCCAATGAGATCACAGATCTCTTTTGCAAGGGAGGCCTGGGCCTATTCTAAACATTAAAGCTCTAGATTTAATTATTTGAAGGAGCTTTTTCATGACTGAATTTTTTATTTATTTATATATTATTTGAAACTTTCCAGAACAGCTAAAACTAAACAAGGGAACGTTTATGTGACTTTTTTCGGTGTTTCACTATGACCAAGTACGAAAGCTCCAATGAGACCACGTTTGTCAGACCAGTTGAGCTGTGCTCAGGGCTCCGCATAAATAATAATCCCGTGAAGGAGCACATCACCGAATGTGGTTCCTGGCTTCATTCATGCTGAGTAAGTTGGTGCTTCATGAAAAATATGTTTGTTACATTCAGGAGCGGTGACCTCGTCAAGGCGAGTTGTTCCTGGTGCTGCTCGGTTTTAAGTAACTTAAGTGGTTAAAGGTGTAACTCAAGTAAACGTGTCAAGGCGAGCTAGCATTCCTTCGGGGTAGCTAGCATTAGCTTGGTACCTTTACGGTTTGTATCCAGCTAGCATGTTAGAACAAGCTGTTTTAGCCTAGATGTTAGCTCAGTTTTAACCCCACAACTAGCGCTAGCGACAGACAGTTAATGTGTCACGACAAACTAAATTCCTGTCTCTTGATGGCTACGGCACCCACCCCCACCAAAGTGTTGGAACCTAATGCCAAGGAGGCTGTATCCCGCTCATGCCCTGCATCATGTGGGGCCTCCATCTTGGTCAAGTACCCTCATCCTATGTGCATAGCATGCATGGGCGCCAAACATGCGCAAGCGTCACTGGCGAAACCTCAAGCGTGTCGTGGGATCTCTCATTGGTGCTGGAAGCCCTCCAGAATCATCCCTTTGAACCTGTAGATAGGGCAGGGATGACATTTCTTTCTAAGACTGTTCTGCTTTTAGCTTTAACCACAGCTAAAAGGGCGAGTGATTTACACACTTCCTGTTTGCAGTGGGCACCTGGGTTCTCTAAGGTGCGTCTGAGGCCCAATTCAGCTTTTGTGCCTAACGTGATGGATTCTGTGTACAGATGTTGTTCAGTATAGCTGTTAGCTTTCCACATACCTTCATTCTCCTTGAAATGGAGCAAAGCCTTAACTCTGTGTCCTGTTTGGACACTGAAAGCATATGTTAACAGGACAGCTGGCTTCAGGAAGTTAGATCAGCTGTTCATTTTTTGGGCCTCGGCTCATAAAAGCAAACCAGTATCACACCGGAGGCTAGCACACTTGATTGTGAAGACAAATAATCTCTGTTACAGATGTAGGAGCACAGAGCCCCCGATTGGTCTGAAAGCCCATTCTACCAGGAGCATGGCCACATCATGGGCCCTGTTTCGAGGGGTATGTATCTGTCCAGGATATTTCTGCGACAGCTAGCTGAGCCACACCCCATGTGCTTATGCACTTTTACAGACTGAATGTGGCTCAGACATACCTAGCTCATGTAATACTTAATGCCGAACTTCTGAGCCCTCTTAGTCTGAGTTCAGGATAGTGGTTGACTTTGGGGCTTTCATTCAATACAGGAGTGGGCTATATCTCCCATAGTGAAACACCAAACAAAGTTAGAAAAATAATGTTGGGTTACTTAACATAACCCTGGTTCTTTGATAACAGAATGAGGTGTTTCACCAACACTTACCTCCTTGCATGGACAAAGAACAAAACCATCCTATGAGTAGGTGATCAGTTGACTGTGGTATCGTGATGAGGGTGATAATAATAATGAATTCAATTTATACCGCACTTTTCATTAATAAAAATCTCAAAGTGCTAAGGGTGGAGGGTGGCTAAAGGGTGGAGCTCTGCACACCGCTCAGCCGGTCTGTCTCAGACAGACGTGATGTCATTGGCGCTTCCATAGTTGGTCACGCTGGAGCGTTTCCCATTTTGAAACACCTCACTCTGTTATCAAAGAACCAGTTACGTTAAGTTACCTAACATTTTGGTTGTGTCCAATTTTATCTCATACAGCTCAGCTTTAGTGCTATATATTACTAGACGCAAAACCACCAAGATAGTGTTTTTTGTTGTTGTGGTTGTTTTTTGTAGTTGCACTGAAATTATTCATGCAGTTTTTATGCTTTTGTGTTTGGTCCTAGAATGGGAAGAGTGATGGCTCCTTTGACATCTTGGGGACAGATATTTGGGCTGCAAACACTATGGACTCACACGGGTTGGTACTTGGTTGTCTTAAACACGTATTATGCTGGTATATCTTTTAGATCTGGATTACAAACATTGTTTCTGGAGAATTATTTGGTAAATATATAATGTCTGATAGCTGTTGGCTGTTATTTTCATAATTTATAATACATAATTTTGGTTTGAACTTTTAAACAGAGCTTGGTTTCACTCTGCTTTTGTTTTTTATTTAACCTGCCTTTTCATCTGTCCTACTGTAGACTTTAAGATAGAATTGTACTTTTTTTTATAAAGTTAATTTTATGCTCAGTACTGTAGTCTAAAACTATACTGATTTATTATTATTTTTTAAACTGTCTGCAGACAAATGTTTTCATTGTGGTAATAAATGTCATACTAAAAATAAATTACATGAAGTGTGTTTGGCTGCACTGTCACTCCAAACAAGGATGCATTTATTTTGTTGAGGATTATTTTATTTCAGTCTTAAGGCACTTTTATCACATCAAAAGAAGAACTTGTCTCTTTTAAGAATTTTAATTCTCAAATGCTTTAATGCTTATTGTTCTCAGAAAATCTCTGTGTGAGTCAGCCTGTCTGTAAGAACATGACTTTCACAACATGGGTCACATGCAAAACTAAACAGAAAAGTGAAAAAAAAAACAAAAAAAACAGGATAAATAAAAACTGTGGCAGAAGATTGTTTTGCCATGGAAACACACACAGCAGCTTCACATAACTATGCTTAAAGAGGAACTTACCTCACCGTCAAAAGATAGCTCCGCCCCCATACCAGATTCAAAAAATGCATCAAAATGGGTGTGTCGAGAGACAAGGAGGGGAGGAGTTGGGGGGTTCTGCTGTGTTCACGCCCCCTCTAAAACAAACTAAAACTCTAGCAAACAACTTAAAACAAGCAACAACAAATAATTATTATGTAGATGTATTTATCTATTCTCACTCGATCTATCCAAAACAAAAGGCTTTAAAAAAATAAAAATAATAATACCACAAGGTATTCCGTAACCGGGGATCGAACATTGGTCTTTCGGATCCCAAACCTGCTCCTCCGCCTCTACCCCATCTTGGCATTCATGCATCACTTGTCCATCGCACAATAAGAAAATAAATACAACCAAATAGTTTTAGAACGCTGGAGTTCAATTAATATATTTTGATGAAGTGAAAAGTATTCGTAAAATAAATAAATTAAAATATACAAATAACTAGTGCCATTCCAAAAAGTATAATATGCATTGTTGCAGTTATTTTCCGGAGTGCAATGTACCACTTCCATATAAGGTATGAACTGCAGCGCGGACCTTCCATCTCTGCAGGGGATTGGCTCTGCTTGAACCACTTTTGTGACGTCAAAGTGTACAAGACACATCAGAGTGAACAGTCCTTGACCAATAAGAAAATTGGGGTGCAATACAACAGTTCAACCCATAGGATTAGTAAAAACACGTTTTTAGACCAAATAGTGCCGATTTAAACTAATACGCACAAATATATGAAGATTAACACAGACATAGTGCTGTACAACATTTTAGACACATTCTAGGAGTTTATCAGCTAAAAAAAAGTTAATTTTGAGGTAAGTTCTCTTTAAGCCACATTGGCACATCTGAGCAACACAACCAGAGTGGGATGATGTAAGCTGTTCTGCCCCCACGCAGACAGTGATGATGTAAATTACATCATTCTGCACTTTTTTCCAAGTCTGTGAGGTAAAGATGGCTCAACAAAATATTTTCGCACATAATGACATACTGAGAAAATTAAGCAAAGCTTAAGAGACAAATGTGCTATGTTGGTTTAAAAAAGTTTATAATAAATACACCAAGTTCTCGTGTTCCAAAATGGCTGCTTTTTATTTCTACATTTAAAAAAATGAGAAAATAATTCTGCTGTAATACATAATGAGAGCTTTATATTTTTGCACTTTATCTTTTAAAGGAAGTTGAATTTATTCAAGTGAAGAATGAAGATGTTGAATATAATCTTAAATGCTTTTTTTTTTTTGCTGTTTTCCTGCCTTTTTCCCCCACATACTAATGCATCATGCTGGTTATTTTACTGTAGAGGTGCAGGTTGGGATGTGCAGCCAGAGAAGCTTGACTTCAGCCATTTCAACAGGAAAAACTTTAGAGGAATGCCAAAGCCCCTGCCCCACATTGACAGAGAGGGGTACGATTTATGCTTTTATAGTATATCTGCAGGACGTACTGATGTTGACTTGCTCAATCCATCTACTGTATGTGGATTTGATTACTTCTTACTGTCAAAAGTTATGTGGTACAAATTATATTCCAGATAGTTACCGTTCACTGAATCTCTGTTTCTCATTCTTCCTTTGTTTCAGTATGAACAAAAACCAGTTTGCAGAGGATGATAGAATAGACATGAATGACCTGGAGAGGTTCCTACCTCATCTGCACTCTGTAAGTTAGCAATTTATTTCTTTGTGTGAAACTAACTCTCCTTTTTTTTTTTCTTTTTTTTTTTTGGCACGTCTTTTTCAGTCTGACGCAGTATGTCTCACCACTGATTTGATTAGTAAAACAAGTGTTACAAATGCAACACTTACTTTTGATAGAAAGTGCCTCACTGGGTTTACATTTAGT
>JBBPBX010103480.1:0-11876 GCA_038048925.1 Garcialebias charrua | reverse complement strand
TCGTTCTTGGTGAATCTTCAGCACATCTCGAACTACTTATATATAATTGTTTTTTTTTGTTTTTTTGTTTTTTGGTGTGTGTTTATTTTCCTTAGTATTCAGTTCTTGGTTTTCATGTTTAATTCTTTTAACATCATGTCTTTGAATGTCAGAGGTATTAGGGACGTAACTAAAAGAAAAGCAGTATTTTTATTTAGCAGAAGAATGGAGTCAGATTTAATTTTTCTTCAAGAAACTCATTCCTGTGAATCAGACACTAAATTTTGGAAATCACAATGGGGAAACACAGCTTATTTTAGTCATGGGACTAATCATTCGGCAGGGGTATTAATTATTTTACATAAATTTAAAGGGGATGTTTTAGAAGCAGTGCCTTCTGATGATGGTAGATGGATAATATTAATTATTAAACAAGATAATACTTCCTTTATTATTTGCTATTTATTTGGATTTAATTCGCATTCTTCCAACAGCATATTATTCAATGACATAACAGAAAGAATAAAAGATCTCCAAAAGAAATACCAGGGATCACTTATAATTTTAGGTGGTGATTTCAATGAATGTCCAAATAATACAACTGATAGATATCCTCCTAAACCAAATTTTAACTAATCCATCTCGGAATTTTATGAAAAACTTTATCAATCTAACTTTGATGCAGATAATTGCACTGATTTTCTAAATACATTTGTCTTACCTTCAATTGACAATGACTTTAAATTTCACTGTGATTCTAGCCTTTCGATGATAGAAATCCAAAATGCTTTATTCTCAATGAAGAAAGGAAAATCACCAGGTGTTGACGGTTTATCTGTAGAGTTTTATGTTCACTTTTGGGAATTTATTCAAAACCCATTGTTTTGTGTGTATAAAGAATGCATTAATCAAGGGGAGATGTCATCTACAATGAAGCAGGGTATCATATCTCTTATTCCAAAACCCGATAAAGACCCCTTAATAATTGAGAATTGGCGCCCTATAACTCTCTTAACAATTGATTATAAAATCCTGGCCTTAACGTACGCTAACAGACTAAAGAAAGGTCTGGATACTATAATTAATGAAACCTAGACTGGCTTTATGAAAAATGGTCATATTAGTGTAGGGATATAATACTAGTCAGTTTTGCTGACTGTACAAATATTCCAGATGAAAGATTTGAGTAGATTTTATCTGACACAAACTTATCATCAATATTCACGAGTTCTCTCTTTTTAGATCAATATCAATAATTCTGTGACTAGACCAGATGTAATTCACAGGAAACGTTAAACTTATGTTGGTACAGCAGGACTGGACCATTTATTTAACATAATTATAAATTACATCACACATTTGTACATGTTTGGATCGATCGAAATTTCCTATAACTTACTTCAGCATAGATGAAACACGCGTCCGTAATTTCATAGGAACAACAGAACACAAGTTATGGGTGTTATTAACTTATATCTCTGCTGGCACAATAACTTAAAGTTTAGTTACTTAAAATAAGAAAGTTTCAGAGTAGGAAAATGGAGGATTAAAGAAGATAGAGGATGAGGAGAGGCATTATCTTGACGTGTTTTAACAGAAACATGGCAGTTCCTCGAAGGCTTCCGCTCGACTCGGTCGAATGGACATCGACGTTTTACCTGTGTGAAGATTCTTGGTCTCTGCTTCGGTAAACTTGTCCCAACCTCACGTGCACGAACTGTCCGTTCGTGCTATGGTTTACAGGTGACCGGCGTCTATTTTTGCAACGGCTCGCTCACAAGACGGCTTCCACCTCACCGAAGTAACGACCTCAGTTCCGGTTTGGCTTTTCAAGATAAAAGCTTCCTTGAAGGAATTTATTCAGATGGAGCTTTCCAGCTCTTGAAGATGACTTATAACTTGGCATGTTATAAGTCTTTAACTGAATGACGTGTCCTTAGCGTGTGACTGGCGTTCATTCAGCTCTTTGGGGAACCTCATGGCTTGAGGACCTCAGCAAACTCTCGGCTCCGACTGGAAGTGAAGCCTTAAAAAGGGGAGGTTGACCCAGTAAATCCCTCTCGCTTATTGGTTGCTTCCCAGAAAACGGGAGTGAATTTGTTCGGGTCAGAGAGGTGAAATTCTGAAGGTTGAGCAGGATCACAGGGAAAGATAGTGTTCAGGACAGCCAGACTCATAGCCACCAGTTCTAAAGAGATTTAGATTAGGCTCTGATTCACGTGGCAACCTTCTTAAAACAACTCTGAAAAGCTTAGCTTGACATAAATTTCAACTTTAGGCAGCATTCGGATTCATGTATGCACATATTAAGAATACATCAGCCTATAAAAGAATGACGATGATCATTCAATATAGCAAAATTAACACTTGTTCATATGAATAACACAAGGTTATGCCTTGATTATATCTGAATCAAACAAGTAAAAATAAAGAGAGTCTTTTCTGAAGTAATATGCGTCTTGATTGATATTACTGAAATAAAATAGTGGTAAAATGTCTCTCTGGAGGAATGAGTGAGAGGTGCTTCAAATATAGTTCAGAGACATGTTTAAAGTGTATCAGTGATCAGGGATCTGATCCACTACATTAGCAATAACATTAGATTAATTTTGGATTTAATTGATTATGCTTGTGAGGTAAATTCTAATGCACTTATTTTGTTTCTAGACTTTTATAAAGCCTTTGACACGATTGAGCATAAATTTCTTCTGCACTCCCTCAGGGCATTTGGTTTCGGTCAATCATTTATTAATATTGTCAATATGTTTTATAGTGATACTAAAAGCTCTGTGATAATTAATATGAACACTTCTAAAATATTCCAGATTAACAGAGGTGTTCGTCAAGGCTGCCCAATTTCACCCTTTTTATTTATCATAGTCATCGAGTTATTGTCAATTCACATAGTTAATGATAAAAAATTTGAAGGCATTTCAATTTTTGGAAGAGAATTAAAAAATTCCCAACTTGCTGATGACACAACCATATTTTTAAAAGATAAACATTAATTGCCTAACTCTATTAACTTGCTTGATCAATTTTCAAATGTGTCAGGTTTAAAACTAAATCTGTCCAAATGTGAAATTCTGCCTCTTCATAATTGCAATGATGCTACTGTCACGTTGCGGTGTGTGAGAGAACCCAGTGGGTGCAGACAGGCAGACACTCGGAGGCAGGAATAGAAAAAATCCAAAATGTTTAATCACAAAACTCAAAACAAAACACTGACAAGGCAGTGATACAAAAACGAGAGACTGTAGCTGTGGCTTAACTGGGTGCTAGAAAACTGTAGCTAGAAACTTTGGCTTAACTCTAGAAACTGTGGCTAGAAAACTGTGGCATAATCTGTAACTAGAAACGGTAGCTCTAACAGGGGCAGGAATACTAGAACTCAAAATACTGTAGAGAACGTACTCACAGACCAAGGAGCTGGACACGACACACCAGGGGAAAATGAACGAATGACCCGACAAGGACACAAACTACCACATTGACTAAAATATGCATAATAATTAACTCTAATCACATACACCTGAGACGCAGGACTGAGAGACAACAAGGAGGGGAACAGACCAACAGGGGGAGACAGCACACAGACCTGAGGGACAACCTGTATGAAGTGAGACAGCCCAACAGACGGGGACAGCGGGAAACCAGGAAACCAGCCATCCTTCACCTACACCTGAGACGCAGGACTGAGAGACAACAGGGTGTAAGGAGGGGGACAGACCAACAGATGAAGGACGCAGGACTGACAGACAACAGGTTGTTAGGGGGAACAGACCAACAGATGAAGGACGCAGGACTGATAGACAACAGGTTGTAAGGAGGGGGACAGACCAACAGATGAGGGAGGGAGACAGAGGGAAGCCATCCTTACAGCTACGATCTGTAATATTCCAGTTAAAGAAACAGTTAAATATTTAGGTATATCTATAACGAAAAATCTTATTGCCAGGCAGCATTTAAATTTTTCCAACAGAATAACTAAAACTAAATTCATTTTTAACTCATGGCTTCAAAGAGACTTATCTGTCTTTGGTAGAGTTCTTCTGTCTAAAGCGGAAGGCTTATCTCGTTTTGTATATCCATCCTTATCTCTTTTTGCGAATGATTCCACAGCTGCAGAAGTCAACATTTTTTTTTAAAATTTCATTTGGAAGAATAAATCACATAAACTTAAGAAAGGTGTACTCTCAAACAGTAAAGCAGAAAGTGGTCTTTAAGTCCTAGATTATTTTGATACCATCAACACCTTCAAGGTTAACTGGTTAAAAAAAATGTCATAAATCCTGATTCATTGTGGTTTTTCATACCAAACCATATCTTTAACCGAATAGGAGGCCTGTCTTTCCTTTTGAAATGTAACTTTTTACCCAACAAATTACCCATCAAGTTATCCAAATTTCATCAACAAGCCCTTCTAGCCTGGAAACTAGCTTTTGTCCACAATTTTTCACCTCATAAAGCTCTCCTCTGGAATAACTGCAATATTTTGATTAGGAATAAATCAATTTTTTCTCTTAACTGGTTCAAAAAAGACATCAACCACATCCTTAATCTTTTTGTTAATGCTGGCAATATGTTGTCTTATGAGAACTTTATGTCTGTCCATGGTTTTCCCATTCCTTTCAGAGAATTTAAGATGATAACCAATGCTATTCCCAAAGAATTAATTCAACTTGTTAAAAGTCATTTGTGTTACAGTGAGTTTACAAAAACTCTACCCACGCTCACTCTGGAAGGAATTAAACTTACAGATAAAAAATGTAACAATAGACACATACGCCAGTGCTTTCATAGGAAAAAATATGTGGCACCCAGAGGTAAATTTTATTGGAGAGCTCAAATTGATAACATAAATTGGAGAAGGGCCTGGCTCTTACCCCACAAGTTCTGTATTTCTAACAAAGCCAAAGAAGTACACTTTAAAATTTTACACAACATATATCCTGTGAACTGTATCATTGCTAAATTCACAGATATCAATGATTCTTGTACTTTTTGTAGAAATAACTCAGAAACTATATCACATTTATTTTTTAGTTGTGACATATCCAAGAAATTTTGGAGTGACCTTGAATCTCACATTTTTCAATCGACTAAAATTGCATGCACATTAAATCTCCAAAGTATTATTTGCTATTATACTAACTCTGAAAATTGTAAGTTCGAACATTTACTCAATTTTATAATTTTATATGCCAAATTTTTTATCCATAAACAAAAATTTGCTAATTCAATACCGATTTTTGTTCATTTTCAATCAGAGCTAAAATATCTGATTGACTCCCTTAAATTGATTGATAACTAAAAAGCTAATTTGTTTCGTTCTAATTACGAATTATTTTTTCCCGAATCCTCTGACTAAGTTTTCATCTTATCTGTTTTTAAATAGAATCTCTGTTTATAATATGTAATTTGTCCTGCTTGTTTTACAACGGACTTTGTTTACATATCTTGTTACTGTTTTTGTGGTGCTGTTTGTTAATTACAATACCTGTTTGTTTTGTACATTTTGTTCAATAAAAAAAAAAATCCAGCTGCGTGCATGCCAACAGTGCATATCGGCTCGCCTAAAACCTGTCTTCTCTTAGAAGAAATGTTATCAATTGTGTTGAGGGACCAACTGATCAAATCACGTTCATAATTATGGTTCAGAAGATATGTAGAGAGAGGCTCAGATGCAGTTCCACAGACAAGACAGAGCAGCAAAGCAAAGCGGAGAGGGAGAGAAGGGAAAAGCATCTGACCTCAACGAGAGCAAGCGGTGAATAGTGGAGAGATGGACACGGAGACAAAGCAAATGTTTGTATGGACTTGCATACAAACATTGGCAGCTGTGGCTGAGTGCTTAGAGAAGTCCACCTCCAATGCAAGAGTTGGGGGTTCGATTTTGCCAGCAGTCACATGCCAGCGTGTCCCTGGGCAAGACACTGAACACTTTATTGCCTCCAATTTGTGTCCCATAAATGTGATAAAGCACTGATTACTCTTTGTAGAGAAATAGTAGAGTGCTGTATGAATGAGGGCATGGGTTATAGTGTAAAGCACTTTGAGTATCTTGATAAGATAGAAAAGTGCTATATAAGTGCAGTGCAGTCCATTTACCTAAAAAAAAACACTCATCTTTTGTTGAGGTGTATAATATTACAGACCACAAAAAACTTTGTAATTAGAAACTAAATCTACAAAGTACTTTGAGGCGTGTAATGGTGACCATATGTTAAATTACTTTCTTGCTATTCATGCCATTACAAGCCAGCAGCCATACCAGTTCAAACTTGCCAACATGTGTATCACTTTGAGAGCTTTATTAGTTTAGTTTCTGAGATAGTTTATCAATCACAAATTGTTGAATGTGGCAGCTCAGTTGATGAGCTGTGAACAGTCAAAGGAAGTTTAAAGATGACACTCATCTTTGCGGCTGTTTAACACAATTGTTTTGTATAGCACTTTGGTGTGGACTTGTTCCTGTTTAAAGTGCTTTATAAATAAAATGGTATGGTATGGTATGGTATAGTGTCTAAATAATTTTATAGATTTTCTAAACTGAGCATGGTCTGATCCTAGTATATTGTGGGTAAAATATGAACAATCAATAATACCCCGTAATTAAAACTTAATATGATTTCACCCCAAGGTCCTAATTGTAAATACAATCTGATTTGAAATTAATTTCTTGGATAACGTTATAAAAATGTCTTTGTTCAAATATTTTTCCCAAGCAGGTAACTGCTCTCATTGTTCCAATAGATCTGTTGCAATAAGTATCACTCTGATCAGAGTTGTTTTGTAGCATTTTATCTGTTCAAGGAACTTAAATATGTGGAACTGTTTCACTTTAAATCTTTTCCTGCCATCAAGTGTGGTTCTTATATTTAAGTAAGTTAACACAATATTTTTCGCCAACAGAAGTCATTTTGACAGAAAGGTTTTACTTGGAAATGCTCTTGGAGGTGGTTTGGTGTAACAAAACAGTACACCATTGTGCTAAAGAAGAGTGATGCTATCTTATTAGAAAGTTGCCCAAAGAAGGAAATTTTTGCATTTGCATTTCCAAGCTGCAGAAACAATGTTGCAACACATTTCTTTTTAAATTACAGACTCCTAGAACAACTGAAGCTGTTGCTGGTAATGACACAAGTAGATGTGAACTCCTGTCTGTACTCTGCACCTCAGACCAGTGAGTTTGCAGATTTTTTTTTTTTTTTTACAGGAATCACTCCAGTCAAATAGAACAAGAAGTTCTCAGAGTACCTTTGTGTTAAATAAAATGTTCTTCCAAGAAGCGAGACCGGCACTGCAATTCCCCATTGTCTTACATTGTTCTACAAACTTCTAGTTGTTCTGATTTTTCTTATTCACAGTCTTAAATATAGAATCACTGCACATTTACAGTTCTCAAAATTTAAACTGAGTTGCTAAATCAAACAGTCTATTGTTTCAAAACCTATAATTAAAACTGGAAAAGACAAAGTAGTTTTTGGACAATTTACCTTTATGTGAATATAATAACATGTAACCCTTACCAAAAAAGGTAAAAGAAGCAATCATATATTCTTCTTCTTTTGGCTTTTCCCTCTTCAGATTGCCACAGTGAGTCATCCTCACCTGGAAGAGGTGGCTTTGGAAAGCTTCCACCACAGCCCAACTTTGGAACTAGTGTAAGATGGATGGATGGATGGATGGATGGATGGTTCTGTAATGATTTCAGTAAACCCAGATTGGTACGAGACCCGGAACGAGACAACACTCTACAAGATAGAAAATTAAACAGTGTTTATTTTGTGCAGGTGACTATTTACAGGTGGTCCTCTGGAGCTCCTGAGAAACAAACAGGATGTCAGATGGATTGGAATAAGAGTGGTCCTTTGATTATTCGTGATGTTTTTCCTCTTACAGGTTGGATGGTTTGAGTAGAGCGTGAGAGTGAATCCAAGTGAGTCCAGAGGATGGTGAACCAGTTCCACAGATGGATGGCTTGGAGGATCAGGCACGAGGACCAGGAACTGAACCCAAGGCGAACCAGAACAGAAAGGGATCCACGAACACAGGAGAACTGGAGGCACAGAGAACAAGGTTAGAAACTCTTCTTGAGGAAACAAACAGGCTGAGAGCATAAATACCATAAATAGCTCAATGCCCCAGCGAAGAGTAGAACTTGACTGCAGCCTTATATAGTTGAAGGTCTCATCAGGGAGATGACCGGCAGCTGTGGTAATTGGCGGCCATCTTGGGTAGGAGCTGCAGCCAGTAGAACTCTCACAGTACCCCCCCCCCCTCAAGAGTCGCCCCTCGGCGACCTGAGGCGCTTCTCAGGATGGGCCCTGAAGAACGAGGAGATCAAACTCGGATCCAGGATGAACGACCGAGGTATCCAAGACCTCTCCTCCGGTCTGTAGCCCTCCCAGTCCACCAGGTACTGGAAGCCACGACCCCTGCGTCGCACATCAAGGATGGTCCGAACAGTAAAAGCAGGATGGTTGTCGATGATCCGGGCAGGAGGAGGAAGGTCATCAGGGGGGCACAAAGGACTCATGGAAACGGGCTTGATCTGCGAAAGACGTGGAAGGTGGGATGGATCCTCATGGAATCGGGGAGCAGAAGTCTGACTGCAGAGGGGTCAATGAGCTTGACGATGGGAAAGGGGCCAATAAAACGAGGAGCCAGTTTCCTGGGAACATCCTTCAATTGAATGTCTCTAGTGGACAACCAAACCCTCTGACCCACCTGATAGAGAGGTGCAGAAGAGCGGCGGCGATCAGCAAAACGTTTATTTTGTGCCGCCGTACGGAGAAGAGCAGATCGGGCCTGGCGCCAAACACGCCGACATCGCCGGAAGTGATGGAGGACAGACGGGACTGCAATGTCGGACTCCTGGCTGGGAAACAAAGGAGGTGCATAGCCGAGAGATGCCTCAAAAGGCGACATACCCGTAGCAGAGGACTTGTGGGTGTTGTGAGCTTTCTCCACCCAAACGAGATGCTGACTCCAAGCCGAAGGGTTGGTCCCCACCACACACCGAAGCATGGACTCCAATTCCTGGTTGCATCTCTCTGTTTGACAGTTCGATTGGGGATGATACCCCGAGGTCAAGCTGGTAGATGCCCCCAGAGTCTTACAAAAGCTACGCCAAACTTGGGAGATGAACTGAGGGCCACGGTCTGAAACCACGTCAGAGGGAATACCATGGACCCTAAACACATGTTGGAGCAGAAGTTGAGCAGTCTCCATCGCAAAGGGGAGCTTAGGAAGAGGAATGAAGTGAGCCGCCTTGGAAAACCGGTCAACGACCGTGAGGATGGCGGTGTGTCCGTCCGAAGGGGGTAGACCGGTGACAAAGTCCACTGCTATATGCGACCAGGGACGAGCAGGCGTGGGCAGAGGATGGAGGAGTCCTGCGGGCGGTTGGTTCCCAGACTTGTTCCTTGCGCATGTAGGACAGGCTGCCACAAACTCCTTGATGTCCCGAGCCATGGTCGGCCACCAGAAATGTTGCTGGGTCAGAGATAACATGCGGGCAATGCCAGGGTGACAAGAGAGTTTGTTAGTGTGGAGCCAAGACAATACCTTAGATTTCACAGAGGTAGGGACAAAAAGGGTTCCGGGGGATCCAGTGCCTGGGTCAGGTTCCATCCTCTGTGCCTCTTTCACCTCCTTCTCGATAGTCCAAGTCAAAGCGCCCACAATGCGGACAGGAGGAATCATCCCCACCTCAGCATCCGGAGCATCCGTGGGTGAGAACTGGCGAGAAAGGGCATCAGGTTTGACGTTCTTCGAACCCGGTCTGAAAGTGAGAATGTAGTTAAAGCGGTTGAAAAATAAAGACCATCGTGCCTGTCTGGGTGTCAGTCTCTTAGCATCTCTGAGGTAAGTTAAATTCTTGTGATCAGTCCAGATAACAAAAGGGGTCTCTGTGCCCTCCAACCAATGTCTCCATTCCTCCATGGCCAATTTAACTGCCAACAGTTCACGGTTACCAACATCATAATTTCTCTCTGCAGGGGATAGACGGCGAGAGAAGTAGGCACATGGATGGACCTTGTTATCCGTGGTAGATCTTTGGGACAACACTGCACCCACACCAGTGTCAGAGGCATCCACCTCCAATATGAATTGATGTTTGGGGTCAGGGTGACTGAGAACAGGTGTAGATGAAAAAAGTTGTTTCAGCTTACCAAAAGCTGTATCCGCCTCAGGTGTCCATCTAAAAGTCCTGTTAGTGGAGGTGAGTTGCGAGAGGGGTGCAGCGATACGGCTGTAATCCTTAATGAAACGTCGATAAAAGTTAGCAAACCCCAGAAATCGTTGCAACTGTTTCTTGGTTTCGGGAACAGGCCACTCTACCACAGCCCTCGTTTTCTCTGAATCAGTCCGGTATTGACCACCTTCAAAAATAAATCCCAAAAAGGACACGGAAGACACATGAAATTCACATTTTTCACTCTTAACGAAGAGTTGATTCTCATACAGTCTCTAATATAGTTCTGACTTGTGTCATGTGCTCCTCTTCGTTGTGAGAGTAAATGAGAATGTCATCCAGATACACGAACACAAAATCACCTAAGAAGTCTCTCAGAATGTCATTGACCAGAGCTTGAAATACTACGGGGTCGTTTGTTAAACCAAAAGGCATAACCAGATATTCAAAATGTCCCAGTGGTGTTCTGAAAGCAGTCTTCCACTCATCTCCCTCTTTGATGCGCACTAGATGGTAGGCGTTGCGCAAGTCCAGTTTAGTGAAGATGGTAGCAGACTGAAGTTGCTCATGAATAGAGTCTATGAGTGGAAGAGGATATTTGTTTTTGATAGTAATGGTGTTTAAACCCCGGTAATCAATGCAAGGCCTCAAAGAGTTGTCTTTCTTCTTAACAAAAAAGAAGCCTGCTCCAACCTGCGATGTAGATGGACGTATAATACCTGAGTCAAGGGATTCTTTAATGTACTCTTTCATAGATTCTCTTTCAGGACCAGAAATATTATACAAACGACTCGAAGGCAATGGGGCCCCAGGAAGGAGGTTGATGGAACAGTCGTAAGGACGATGAGGGGGCAAAGATAGAGCTTTCTGTTTACTGAACACAGAAGCCAAGTCGTGGTAAACAGAGGGAATACCAGTAGTGTCAATGTCCTCCGCAGTTACGTTAGCCTTAGGAAGATTATAGATGGCAGCACGTAAACAGTGTTTCAAACAAAAATCACTCCATCCCTCTACTCTCCCGAGCTCCCAGTTGATGTGTGGGTTGTGTCTCTTCAACCAGGGGTAGCCTAAAATTAATTGTGCATTTGGTGATTCAATAACATAAAAATCAGTCATTTCATGGTGGTTTCCTGATATTAAATGCAAATCCACAGTCTTACACCGAATTTGTCCAACAACATCCCCTGTGACACC
This sequence comes from Garcialebias charrua, assembly GCA_038048925.1. Classification (NCBI taxonomy): domain Eukaryota; kingdom Metazoa; phylum Chordata; class Actinopteri; order Cyprinodontiformes; family Rivulidae; genus Garcialebias; species Garcialebias charrua. The sequence continues at coordinate 499 of JBBPBX010103480.1, read as the reverse complement.
AGCTACAGATAATGGGTCAACCGTTTGAGTGGGGATAGATAATTCTTTAACTAAATTCATACTAATTAGATTCTCCTCAGCACCAGAGTCTACCAGTGCAGAAACAGAGAGACAATCTTGAGAGGTTTGGAGTGTCATTTTTAATGTGAGTCGACAAGTGGCAGAAAGATTGGAAGCTCCCACCAGTATTTTTCTTCTTACTGGTGGGACCTCTCGTTTCCCAGCAATGGGCAGTTGCGCAGATAATGGCCAGACTCTCCACAATAATTGCACAGATTCAAACTCCTTCGTCTCTGTCTCTCTTCAGGAGACAGATGAGCCCGCCCCACCTGCATTGGTTCGGGTTCTGGTAGTGCGCGCAGACGAGTAGCTGGACCAGTTGATGAAAGAGACTCAGAAACTAAGTCTCTCTGGGACTTGTAGTTCGTTGGAGTGTTTCTGTAGGCGTTTCGCTCACCTGCCGCTGTTGTGAACCCGGAAGTGGGGAGCCTCTGGTAAT
>JBBPBX010103479.1:0-11876 GCA_038048925.1 Garcialebias charrua | reverse complement strand
GAGAAGCGTCAAAGTTGTTCCTAGTTTTCTTTTGTTCGAAGCCGTCTTCTCCGTCGTCTTGCTTTCGCTGGTTAGCCTGCTAATGATTAGCAGGAGGTTGTGACGCAGTTAGCGCCGTCGAGCAAAACAGCTGCAGAAAAGAAGAAAACTTCGAAGGTGAGTAGAAAAACGCTGGATTAGCTTTTGCCAGCCCAGCAATACGCAGGAAAATTTCTCTGTACGCTCAGTGTAGGGAGCAAGCTCACCTCAGTCGAGCAATGCGACAACAGAGAAGTCCCACGAAGTTCAGGCGTTAAGCAAGGTGAAGGGCAAAAAAGAGAAAGATGGAGGGGCGCAAGCCGCGTAAGTACCCAGAGGGCGGGGCCTCTGGCGCTGCAGTGACGCCCCTAGCCGTAAAGGCGTGAGTATATTCCTTCAGGTAATCGCGCTGGGGTGCAATTCCCATAGCAAGTATGTTGCACCGAGAGACCAGACTGAAAGGGAACAATAATCAGTATAAGGCTAACTGGGAAAAAAGACTTCAATTTGCTAGGGAGCATAAAGATTGGACTCTGGAGCAATGGAAGATGGTCATGTGGTCTGATTAGTCCAGATTTACCCTGTTCCAGAGGGATGGACGCATCATGGTAAGAAGAAAGGCAGGTGAAGTGATGCACCCATCATGCCTAGTGCCTAGTCATCAATGCAAGATCTTGGTGAAAAACTAATGCAACTCTGGATGGAAATAGATCTTGTGACATTGCAGAAGCTTATTGAGATATGTTATAATTATGAGATACTAAGTCAAAAATAAGAATAAAGGTGTTCTTTATTTATTCATTTATTTATGTTTGATAAAAGTAGCAGGGATGAGCTGCCATAAGACGGAGGGTAAAGTAAGGTAAAACAATACCATGATGCATGCTCAATAATAATATATAATATATATATATAATAACAATAATATAATATAAATAATCTGATTAAAATAATATTTGGTAAAGACAAGTGATTAAATATAAAAAAATTGAATTAAATGTTTTAAATGGCACCTACATTGCTGCAATGAATTAAAGCACATATTAGCGTAATAATTTGCTTCTGCCTGGAGTCTGTCTAGTTCACTTTGTAGATGAGCCCAAAATGTGATGAATTTAAAGGTGCACTCTGCAGTTTTTGTAGAACGCAGCACTTAGAAAATTTTTCAACAGGGAAAGCATTCTGGTCCCTCCCCCTCAGAACCATATGGCTCTGCTCCCCCTTGCTCTCGCTGAAATTCAGCTGTGCCTTCTTAGCTCCGCCTCCACTGCATGTCCTGTGGCAGCCGCTGCAAAGTTCTGTGATTATATGTTAATAAAACGTTCTAAAAAAACAAAAACAAACATGGGGCGCTGGTCCAGCACACCAGAACACCATGAAATCTGCTGAGCCTCGCGCAGCCACTTTGAACCCGAGTTTAATTCGCTCGTGACAAATTCATCCATTTCCTCATTTCAGACATGGAGTCAGTGGAGGAGGAAGCGATCAAAAGAAAAGTCCAGATTCCAAAAGGGGAATTTAATACATTTGTGTCACATACAAAACAGTTTTGCATCGCTTTGCAATCCTTTGAATGAGAATGTGCGCCGGCCGCTGGGGCTGGGACCGGCGGGGGCGTGGGTTAGGAGCGTGAGAAGTGAGAAGCTCTGTTTTTATTGGCTGGTTAAAAACTCTGTTTTTATTGGCTGGTTAACGGCGGGTCACTGTGGGAATTTAAAAATGCTTTTAGTAACACCTGGAGAAGCAAGGGGAATATAGTTTTTTTCAGAGATTACTTTGTCTAACGTCAGTCTGTCAGGAGATAGTGACAGAGTGAAGACATAATGTTAAAAACATATTTTTAGAAAACTTAGACTGCACTACAGAAACTGCAGACTGCACCTTTAAAGACATTTTTATTCATAATTTTAAAAGTAAGCCCACAAGTACACACAGACAAAGGGATTGGGACTGAACCAAGATGCACAGATGAACAGATGATCCATATGTGTTTTCATTACTGTTTTTGAGCTTACTTTTTTATTATGAAGATCTGTGCTTGCGAAGTAGTTTTTTTGCCATGGCATGTACTAAGTTTAAACTTCGCTTCATCTCTAACCAGACGTGGACAGGAACCAACAATGCTCAACTAAGGATAGAGTGGGCATCAGGGTTGCCAGATAGGTAGGCTAATGAAAAAATGTAATTCTGCTTATTTCAAATGACCACATTTTCATGCAAACTATTAAATGTTCTGAGTGTGGATGTTCTTCGTCTCTCAGCCAGGAGTGGGGTAGGGGTGTTGGTAAGATGAGACCCAGTGACACTGGGAGCAGGTGTAGATGGGCAGGAGGCAGGCTGACTGGAAAAATACAGAAGGGACTGGAAACAGAAACTGACTGAAGGCTCGATGTAAACACAGAGGAACAGAATTAAACACAGGATAACAAACATAATCAGAAGGGAAAATAAAACCTACAATAAACACAAAAGACTATAAAAAATAAACCAGAAATACAGATCCTGACAACTGGATTGCAGCACTACAATCACATTCAATAATAACGAGAGTATCTCAGTATGTGACCACTAATAATACTGGTTAGCTCATTTATGAGAAACTAAAATCACCAGTCAGTAAATAAAGAGATCATTTTCATGCGCCCTTTGTTCACAGGCAAACTGAATTACATGTGAACCTGTAATTTCTTCCAATTGACTGTAAAATCTGTATTTGTTGACACAACTAATGCCTAGTATTTTTTTTTTAATTCTATGCACCATCAACATTTATCAACATTTTATGAGATGCTGTTACATTTTTCTCAGCCAAATGTTTGCAGCATTAGATCACCTGCAGCGAGTGGCTCAAAAACATGGAGCCAAACAGCACATCTGAGTTATATTGTCATAAACCACTATTTCCATGAATAAAACTCAGCTGTATGGAGACAGAATGGCATATTATGAAGCTGAAGTTTTCACAAAAACAAAGGTGATGTGTATAATGAATGCTTGTGAGGTAGAGAAAACAATTGACACAACACACACGCAAGAAAAGTAAAACCCCAGATAAATGTCATTTCAGCACTTGGTTACACGTTTTATGCATAAAAGATGTTCAAGATCAGTCTTGGTTTACACAAGTGTATGTTTTTTTGTCATTATCGCTGTCATTAATATATCATTAATGATTTAGACGTAAGGAGGTTGTCTGAGGGGTCATCCATTATAGAAGCTGAGTACAGATGGTATTGCCTAAACAGAATTCCTGCAACGTTTATTGTTATTTCATGGTCGTTGCATGTTCGATTCTCATTTTGGTTAGTGTTTATTATGCAGATGCACACATCTCCAAACTGCACCGTGTGCCAGTAAGATTCGAGAAGTTCCTCCAAAAGCACGATGTTATCAATATCATTGAAAGATGCTCTGGCAGAAATCGGCAAACCTCCCATCCATATGACAGTAATTACCTGCTTTCTTTCAGATACAAGGGAAATGCAACAGAGCATGTTTTTTCAGTGCCTTTTGCTTGAGTTTGGATTGATGTGCGTTAAATTATGGCTTTAATATTAAGCACGAAAGGCAACATTTGTGTCATAACATTACATTATTTTAAGAAATGCTCAGAATTTGTTGGATCCGAGCTCATGAGAAAGTGAAAACAGCGATGGATGACCGCATTGTTTGGAGCTCCTCTAGTCTGTGCTTACATTATACCTCATTGTTACCACAGGATAATCAATAAAATGTGATGCGTATGACACATCCAAGAGTTTATTTCTTGATGTTCAGTTTGAAACTGTAATCCCAGAAATTACAGTTGGCATGCATCGATGGCAGCGTGCATCGCCTTCTCGTTTGTTCAAGCTGATTTCATCCTTTTAATTATTTATCGGAGTTAAATTGTGGTTGATGTTTTCCAATTCGAACAGTTCCCTTGTTAGTGTATGTTGAGGAAGCTAAACCATTTGGTAAAATTGCTTCACTATCTAGGACCACACTATAAATCAGCACACTAGAGCTTAGAGGAGGTCAGGGAAGTGGGATTTAAGATCTTTATAGCTGAGACTAGGAAAATGATGACTCCAGATCATTGTCTTGGAAGCGCAGATTCAAAAGTCCCTGTGAAAAATATTTCAGCTAAAGGTTAGCAGTCCGGTTTTGTTCATATTCCTGAAGAATGAAGACTGTACTCTCACCAAGACAGGAGTTTTATTCAGCCTAGTGAACCCACTAGGAGTCTGACACTTTGACCTGTGGCTCCATTAGGTGGGGAGTGGACTAAGATTACAGATGTCGATCTGTGAGTACTTCTCGCCAGTCGACATGAAAAGACGTTTGTTCATTACTCATCCTGAAACCAATCTGGCCTGTCAGATACTGGCTATTCAGTGTTTTTAAAGTCCATAACCTTAAGCTGCTGGGACTGTTTATAAAGCCACAATTTATCACTCTAATAGTCCTCAAAACAAGTAGAAGTGCATGTATTGTCTCGCAGTGTGCTCATGTTGGGCTGTGATACTATCTTTACGTAATCTTACAAGTCCTGCTGCAGCTGCAATCAGTGACATAATGTCTTCTAGTTTGTCAACACACACTATGTTGGATGTTATTTGTGCGTGTGCTCATGTTGGCCACTGTGAATCTTTACGTAATCTTACAAGTCCTGCTGCAGCTGCAATCAGTGACATAATGTCTTCTAGTTTGTCAACACACACTATGTTGGATGTTATTTGTGCGTGTATTGGCCACTGGAATCTGTTAGGGACTAGTTGAGAAGCCAAGCAGATGTATTTATTCTTTGTGCCAACATGACCCTGATATTAAGGATTATTTATTTAAATGTTTCAGATTTAATTTTACCCAGATGTGGCACGCTTTAGTGTTAACAAAGCCTCAGTATTCCATAGAAATGACACTTTAACGTTTTTTAAAAATAAATTTGAATAATTCTTAGTCTGTATGTCTGGTTTTATTTATGAACTTTATTTGTGATTAACTGGAGACCTGTACAGGGTGTCCTCCGCCTCTCGCTTAGTGACTGCTGGATATGAGCATCAGTGAACCCCGTGACCCAAAAAATAAGAAGTGGGTAAAAGATAATGGATGGATGGGTTTTATTTAGGTGTTAGGATTCCTTTTTTTTATATTTTTTTTTTAGGGTGGGTGGAGTTGGCTGGCTTCCAGCTGTCATCTATGACAGCTGATTATCACCATCAGTGTTGAAGGCTGAGCTGGACCAAAATTCAACATTGGACTGTTGCACCATCATGATTCCTCCTCCAGACCTGAACCCAATACCTCTTCTGAGTTCCTTCCTAGAGTATCTATCGTTTTCACCTAGCAACATACAACATAAAGTTATCACTGAATGAGCATTCAGCCCATCTGCCTGACCGGCTACTGTCATGATCTGCGCCTGTCAGGCTCTGCGCCTGTCATGTTTTTTCTGTTTTTGCTCACTCCTCAGTTCATGCCTCATCGTAATCATTTTCACCTGTTGTCCATAGCTAATCACTTTCACCTGCCGCCTGCCAAGGTGCTCTGAGTTTTACTCACTATCCCTCAGTGTATAAAAGCCCTCTCATTTCATCTGTTCCTCGCCGGGTCATAAAATCAAATCAAATCCATTCCTCCCTGATGTCTGGTGGAGCCATCTATCATTCCCTCGTTTTGTAAGTGACTGCACCGTTCAGTCTTTTTGTTTTGTTTATTAAAGTGATTATTATTTTACATCTGTGTCTCTGAGTCCTGTTTCGCCTGCATTCTGGGTCTGCGTCCTCCACCGGAACCGAATCCTGTCAGTATGACCCGGCCATCACGTAATCGCAGGACCCACAGGCGAAACAGCAAACCGGCTCAGCGTCTGACGGACGCGGCCCCAGGACTGGACGGGCTGACCGTGATCCACATGTACGGGGTTTGTGCGGAGAACGGCTGGGGGAACCACAGCTCGGAGACGGAGGTTCTCTCATCCCCGCTTCTGGTCGAGGAGGAAGAGCGGAAGCACGGAGGCGGCCGCGCAGCTTTTTGGCTGTCTCCCCCCTCCGTTCCAACACTCGGGTCGATGTGGTCTGACTCGGACGAGACGAGGAGGAGGACGAGGACCCAAATGGGTTTTGGATGGACCCGGTATCGGCTCACAGTCCACGTCACCGCTGGACAGAACGTGCGGACATTTCCGGGTTCCAGCCCCGCCCACCGTCAAACTCTCCACGCCGGCTGTCAGAAAAGCCGGGGAAATTTTCTTGGGGGGGGGCATGTGTCAGCCCATGCACTGACAGCGGTTCTGACAGGACTGAGGCGAGACTGGGGCAGAAGGAGGAGGTTGCTCGCCCATACGCTCCTGTTGCTGGGAGCCTGGAAGTCTGCAGCTCCAGTGTTTTGTGGGAGAGATTAATCGCCGCCGAAGGAATCATTTCCTCATATACTGGAGCTGATAACAAAGACGACTCGCTGGGGGCGTGGCAACTGTTCGAGCAGGCTTGGGAGGAGAGCTGTGTGTTACGCTCACTGCTCGCTCGCGTTCAGCCTGGTCCACCTCCTAACTCACCTCCTGCTGATCACAACTCGTCTTCATCAAGTCCTCTTCTGAGCCGTCCCACAGCAGCTGAACGTCCCACAGCTGCTGAACGTCAGAACTCACAGACAGCTGCAGCTCCCACCCATCCACCCACAGCTGAATATCTGAGCCCAGTAGCAGCTTCTCAGCCTGATGCACCTCCCAGCTCAGGTCCAGCAGCACCCAGACTGGTCCCTGTCCCNAACGTCCCACAGCTGCTGAACGTCAGAACTCACAGACAGCTGCAGCTCCCACCCATCCACCCACAGCTGAATATCTGAGCCCAGTAGCAGCTTCTCAGCCTGATGCACCTCCCAGCTCAGGTCCAGCAGCACCCAGACTGGTCCCTGTCCCAGCACCCAGACTGGTCCCGGTCCCAGCACCCAGACTGGTCCCGGTCCCAGCACCCAGACTGGTTCCTGCACCAAGGCTGGGTCTTGCACCCGGTCCATCGGATGCAGTATTTCTCATTGTCTCCACAGAAACTGGTCCAGATGTGATCCTGGGTGCTGAGGTCCTCTCTGCCGCTGGAGATCAGCAACCAGCCGCAAAGGACTCTGAACTGGCTGCTGCAGACCTCGACGCTTCGGCTGCTGCAGACCTCGACGCTTCGGCTGCTGCAGGTCTCGTCTTCTCAGAGGGTCCAGACGCCGAGGGTCCAGACGCCGTCTCTTCGCCTGCAGACTCGACGGTGGTCTCCTCGCCTGCGGCCTCGACGGCGCCCGACGACGTCTCAGAGGGTCCGGATGACGTCTCGGAGGCGCCCGACGACGTCTCAGAGGGTCCGGATGACGTCTCAGAGGGGCCCGACGAGGGTCCAGACGACGACGTCTCAGCCGAGGGTCCTCACCCCCCAACCATGTTGTTGATCCAGATCCAGGAGATGAAGCAACACTGTCAGAGACTCCCTGCTTAATCAGAAATCTGGTTCAGCATCGTCTTGGTTAAAGTAATGGTCCAGGACTGGGACACTTAGGTTAACCCTCCAGTACAAGGGTCTGGTCTGGTTCAGGAAATGTAGAGAACAACAAAAACATTATTAGTTTAAAGCAGTGGTGTAGTCTACATTTTTGTAGTGGGTATACTGTGCTTAGAGACAAAAACTTGTCCGGAGGACCTACCGGTACTTAATTTTTCCTTTTTCTACCTAGATTACTGAGATGAATCAGGACATTTAGAGACAAAAATGCAATGTAGTGCAATGTAATTGACAATTTATTTTGAATTTTAAGCATATTTAACATTGCAAAATGTCTGTGATGCTTACATTTTAATAAATGCACAACAAACCTGAGCCTGATGACTGGATCTTGAAGGAGGCCCACTCCTCCGATATGGAGACCCTCTTTTCAGTCAGGACACCAGTTGACGTTATGGTACTGCAAACAGCACATCCTGCAGGAAGTAAATAAAAATTGTCATAATTGTATATTTTTTAATATTTCCTGATACCAGTAATAATACTAGAATCTACTGATTCACTAGACTGTAAGCATGTGTCGACAATTACATTCATTATTACCTTTCATTATTACTTGCATACACTTTTGCATTATGACCAACTAAAACGTGAAAATGAAATGATCACACACACACACACACATATATATAATTTCTCATGTAATATACTGTACTAAACTTTTGAAAGATATGATTATCAGACTATTTTAAAATTATCAAGTCATAATATGTTAATGTTGGAAATATATCAATTAAACCTTATATACAAATTGGTTCCCATATTTTTTTATATTTACCTAATTTTTTGTTCCTCCATTCCAACCAGGGATGTCTGTTTTTAAATTCCCGAGCCTGACTTTCACTCCACAAGGCTGGCCAATTTGGATCTAAAAATGAAACAAGGAGTTTTAAAACAGAGTAAAAAGCATAGCATTTTGTTGATTATTGGAGTGACAGACTTTGTCACAAACAAATCATTTTTATATTCACATATTTATTTATATGAAATGTTACTGTAAAATTCTGGACAGTAACCGTGTTTCCATCAAGGTTTCTTGATGCGCATTTTGGAGTTTGGCATCAGAAAAGGTCGATAAAAACATGCATTTACTTGCTGCTTGAGCTAGCTTCAGCTAACTTGTACTAGCCAACACTTACCTGGGGAAATGCAGATATCAACCTCATTATGGCTGGTTTCGGCCGTCGAACTGGTAGGTTCTTCTAATGTTGTCTCTGTAGCTTCGGGTTCAGCTGGTTTATAAAAACATTCAAAAAGTGTAGCTTGTTTCCTTTTCATTTTGAGTCTGTCGTCGTTAGCGAAAATGCTCTACCACACCGTCTGTTGCCCGGCTGCATCCCGAGCAGCCAATCATAAAGGAGCTTCTTAAGAAACCAATCACAGAGCAGAGAACTATGGTAGTGAGCTCAGCTCAGCCAATGGCTGTGAGCCTCACGTACAACAGAGGAACACGAAACCATGGCAACCGCGAGAGTTGCGGCGCAGTGAAGAGTCCTTATGAGCAGCGAACATAATCTATCTTTATGCAACGCGTGTTTGTTGTCACGTTACGTATCATTGGGCACATTTAAGTGGTTATACGGAAATCCCCAAGCTTTTCTAGTGGGTATACGGCGTATACCTGCGTATCACGTAGACTACACCACTGGTTTAAAGCTCCCTTGACATCATCTTTTAACTTTCCATAAAATGGCACAACATATATATATATAAAGATTGACCTCTGATCGTTTTTGCTAAAACAATGTGAAATGAATGAATATTTCTCTCCAAAATAGTTTAAAATTAGCACCGTTTTTTTTACATGGTAAATACGGATTTTCCCGTCGCGCGATTATGACGTCACATGTAGACTCGCCTCAAATGCGCACATTGAATACAATGAGGAAGATACAAACGCGATCCGTCCAATTTAGCCCTTTAAAACTTTATATTTTAGCGGTTTGTCTTCAGAGAAGCCAAAGTTATTTCGAGTAAACAGCAGGTTATATTTTTTTTCTGTTGCTGCTGGTTTTTGTAGACTTTTCACTTCAGGAAGTGAGCAACTGTGTGGAGTTCACAGCAGCTGATAGTTGAGAGGCAGAAGGAATTCTACAACATCTAAATCGTTTCCACAGCACTGAAATGGTAATATATTAGTTAATGTTTCTAATAATTATTCTACATTAATTTATAGTTTAAAAAATTAGTCCCTTTTAAAATATCTGTTAAATATTTTAATGTTTAAGGCCCCAATATACCTGTTTCTTTTGCCTCACGCCGCTCGGCGCCGTGGGAGCGCCGCGGCAAAAGCCTTTGATCACGGGCGTGAGCGCGCCAAGGTCAAATTTTACTACGCCTACTCGCGCGCGTTGATAAACTGCCTCGCGTGTCAGCAAATGACCAATCAGCGACCTCAATTTGTCCTGCTCCGCCCGGCTGCAGCTGTTGGAGCCTGCACTCAGAGAGCTGCGCTTGCACTGAACTATATATGAACTGCCTGCGCGCTGCACACGCCAGTCCAGCGGCGTGAGGCAAAAGAAACAGGTATATTGGGGCCTTTATTCTAACATACGTTCTGAAAAACATCATTCATATTTCCAGTTGAAATTTGCATGTTTACATGCACTAAATGTTCACTAAAAATAAAAATAAAATGTTTATATGTCAATCATTAAATTTAAAAATAAATTTATATCAAATACCGTCAAAAAACATAAATTTCCATAGCTGTTTTAATAAAAATATCAGTTCGTGTTTTCAGGTTTCCAGGTCTCCATCACCTGAGGCTCTTCCTGTTGAACCACAACTAGTACAACCCAGACTTTCATATCACAGCAGGTAAGATTGCATCAACAAAAAGAATAGTATTATACAATATTCTTTGATGTAAATCTGTTGATTTTCTGTGGTTCTGATGAGGGAAGTGACAAAGTGGATGCAACATTCAGCCCATAATGGACCCAGGAGACAGATGTCCTCTACGTCCAGACCTACAACACCTGGACATCCAGGAGGGTGGACGAGGAGGTGGTGGAGTCTGAAGAAGTGTACAAGCAGCAGGATGAGGAGAAACTAGACAGATGTCCTCTGCGTCCAGACCTACAACACCTGGACATCCAGGAGGGTGGACGAGGAGGTGGTGGAGTCTGAAGAAGTGTACAAGCAGCAGGATGAGGAGAAACTAGACAGATGTCCTCTGCGTCCAGACCTACAACACCTGGACATCCAGGAGGGTGGACGAGGAGGTGGTGGAGTCTGAAGAAGTGTACAAGCAGCAGGATGAGGAGAAACTAGACAGATGTCCTCTGCGTCCAGACCTACAACACCTGGACATCCAGGAGGGTGGACGAGGAGGTGGTGGAGTCTGAAGAAGTGTACAAGCAGCAGGATGAGGAGAAACTAGACAGATGTCCTCTGCGTCCAGACCTACAACACCTGGACATCCAGGAGGGTGGACGAGGAGGTGGTGGAGTCTGAAGAAGTGTACAAGCAGCAGGATGAGGAGAAACTAGACAGATGTCCTCTGCGTCCAGACCTACAACACCTGGACATCCAGGAGGGTGGACGAGGAGGTGGTGGAGTCTGAAGAAGTGTACAAGCAGCAGGATGAGGAAACTAGTTCTTAATGACACAGCTGCTCAGTAAAATTGAATTTCTAGTAAAATTCTGATTTTGCAGATTTACAGCTGTAAAGTGTCATTTTTACAGAGCTTATGAAGTCAAACACCACTTGCTGATATTTTTTAAACTCAATTTTTTTTGATAATTTGTTCATATTAATGTTTACCCAGAGGTTTTCTAATATGGGATGGTTTTACTTTAATAAAATGTTTTTTTTTAACATTCACCAATTTTGTTTTTACTAAAGTATGAGCTGTGAGTTGTAGATGAACGAATGAAATTAAAACAGATACACAAATATTCTCACAAAGAATAACTCAACACTAACAGATAATATAGTGTACTACTGTAACTTTATTTACACATAACTACAGAAACACTTGGTTCATTGTTATCCTTTTTTTTTCAAACAATATGTTCATTTGAACTGTCAGAAAAAATATTAAATTCATATTTTCATTGATTCATTTTCATCTCAATGCTCTGGCCAGTTGTAGTATTTCTGCATATTTTGATGTCTTGATGCACAAACGTACCAGTCCTGATGTTCTACAGGATTCTGTAGCATCAGTCCTGGTGTTCTACAGATCATGAAGACGTCTCCATCTGTTCTTTAACAATATCAAGGTTTGTTCTCCTCCACCTGGGTCCACTCTTCAGGTGAAGATATTTCTGTGAATTGATGATAAAACACACAGACACACACAGTATATATTATATGCAGTATAC
>JBBPBX010103478.1:0-11876 GCA_038048925.1 Garcialebias charrua | reverse complement strand
TACAATTTTGCAACTTTGAGCAGTTTACAGACATTTACTTGCTCAGCTCTACTTTAAATATTTTTGAAAAAATGCCTTACCAACACGAAGATTCGTGGTCCACGGTCCACTACAAGGGCGGGAGAAGACGACTCCAAAAACAGGACCAGCCGTACAGAAGCCCTCTGAGGGATGAGAGAGAGAGTCGTGGCCGTCCCAACTCCAGGCCTGGACGCAGAACTTATGCCTCGGTGACTCGTGGACGCCCATCCAGAAGCTGGCAGGCCCGAGATGACAGGGCGAGGGACAGAGGCCGGTCCCGTCCCGTCGAGGACTCTTCACAGAGGTACCGAGAGGACCACCACGGACACTACAGAGAGAGCACAAACACGTATCCAGTTAGAAGACAACAGCACCAACGTCATGTGAGTCCTGAGCAGAACTACTGGCCTACTGAGGCACTCCATCGATCTGATGACCGGGACTACAGAGATCCAGCTCCACCCAGACGTCCACGCCGTGAGAGTCCTCAGAGGGACTTCTGGCCTGCTGGAACCCACCCACCTCAGGATCGAGATCGCAGGTACAGCGGAGATGCAGCCCCACCTAGACGTCCACGCCGTAGGAGTCCTCGGAGGGACTTCTGGCCTGCTGGAACCCACCCACCTCAGGATCGAGACTACAGGTACAACGGCGACTCACCCCCACCCAGACGTCCACGCCGCAGGAGTCCCCGGAGGGACTTCTGGCCTGCTGGAACCCACCCACCTCAGGATCGAGATCGCAGGTACAGCGGAGATGCAGCCCCACCCAGACGTCCACGCCGTAGGAGTCCCCGGAGGGACTTCTGGCCTGCTGGAACCCACCCACCTCAGGATCGAGACTACAGGTACAACGGAGACTCACCCCCACCCAGACGTCCACGCCGTGGGAGTCCTCAGAGAGACTTCTGGCCTGCTGAGGCCCACCCACCTCAGGATCGAGACTACAGGTACAACGGAGACTCACCCCCACCCAGACGTCCACGCCGCGGGAGTCCTAGGAGGGACTTCTGGCCTGCTGAAACATTCCACCCACCTGACCAACAAGACAACAGACAGGACAGGAGACAACAACATCAACACCACGACCACGTCAACAGAGGCCGGACCCCAACTAGGAGACCACGAGACTCACATCATCTGGGTCCCCAGCAGAACCTCTGGCCCACTGAAACTCTACAAACATCTGATCATCAACAGGACAACAACAGAGACCCAACCCACTTCAGGAGACAACGTCCACGTCACGTGAGTCCTCAAAACAATTCAGAGCCCACGTCAACACCCAATTCATCTAATGATGAACTTTTCCTCTTTAAAGTCAGATCTTTGCACAGAATGCTAAAAGCTAAACACCACTTTAAAAACGTGTCAGATATCAATAACCCCCCTCCTGCTATTCAACGTATTTCTGATCATCTAGAGACAGTTATAAAACCTGCTAACCCCTCCCCAAATACTAATGAACTGATCTCCAACAACGCTAAAGGTTGGACCAAAAATACCATGAACATTTTAAAACAACACTACGAAGAACAGATCACTAATGAGACAGAATTTCTCTGTAACGTTGGTGGGGATTTGGAGGCCCCTTTAATAACTGCAACCAAGTGGGCGAAACGAAATTTGGGCAAACGTTTTTCTCTACGAACTGTGGAAGAAATTAAAGAGCTACTACGTAACTACGAAGCGACGCAAGCATCCAGGACCCTAACGCCGTCGCACACCGATGACGTAACGCCCACACAAAGACTCGATCTAACACAAAATCTAGAAAATTCACCTACGGCAGCTGCTCCTTCTGAACCCACTGGTAGCCCTGCTGCATCTGGGCCTTCACTGGACAGTCAGGAACCACAACAGTCAATCGTTAGCATCAATGCTAACGTAAACAACTCACCCCAGCCAGTGACGCAACGTGCCCCCACCCCTCCTCCGCCCCAACACAGACCTACCGTCACTGCTGTGGGAACAGTGACTGATCCAATCCCACCATCCAGGTCCCCCTCTGGATCAGAGACTGGGGACGCCGGCCTGCACGCAGGTCCTCCACACGATCTGCAGCAGTCATGGTCTGCACTTCCTCAACGAAAGAAGCGAAAAACAGAGGGAGACTCCGCCCACCTGTTGACGAACACCAGCGGGGCTGGGCCGACTACGCCTGAGGCTCCGCCCCCCACCCTTCCACAGAAACAAACACAGGCCACAAGTGAAGAGGATTTAATTTGCATAGGTGATCTGAACCAGTCTGAAGTGGGATCTTCTTCACTTCAGCCACACACTGATCAAGTGAAACCACCCAACAGACTCACCTTGCAACGTAGACTGAAGACCAGCACACAAAGAAGAATTGCATTTGCAAAGAGAGTTGCTCCTTCACCGAGCACAAACATTTCCACGTCAAGCACCGTCCCTCCTAACACCCAGGTAATGCCCTCATGTGTACTACACAGAAACTCTTTTAATAAGATACGGGACTGGTCCCTGGGCCGATTAGACAATAAATTAGTCATCCTGGGTGACTCAAATGTGAAAAAACTTACACCTGGTGACCTCTCCGACCTCCCTGACCTTGTGGTACATAGCTTTCCGGGTGCAAAATGGAGGCATCTGTACAGCCTCTTTCGAAAAGCCAAACCTATGCCCGAGATTGAATGTCTGATTATCTCAGTGGGCATTAATAACAGACTACAGGGGGATAAAAAGTCTCTTTTCAACGAAGTTACATCGTCTCTTACTATGATTAAAAGCAAATGTCCTAATGCTACGATTTGGGTACCTATAATCAACTTTTCAAAACAACTTTCCAAAAAAGAAATGGTGATGTTGAAACACCTGAATGACTTCATATCTAAGCTGGACATTAACATTCCCCCTCTCCTGGACTGTCTTTTCAAAGTTAAGAAGGACAAGGTCCACTGGTCAAAATTTACAGCCAAGCACATGCTTCACCATTGGTATGAGTTTTTATTAAACTAAATTGCCCCAAAAACTCATTTAAAGTGGGGCTTAGAAATGATGTATTTACAAATGAAAATGTTCACAACCTCTCCAAACACTTCACACTGAGTAAGGAACAAAGTTCTTTATTAAGTAAAGGCCTGACTTTTATTCCCACCAGAGGCACAACTAATGACAAAACCAGGATCATGCAGACGAGATGTGACCTCCAGAAATACCACAGGAGGATCAAATTAGCGGTTTATTACCAGGACAAAAATACAGAAGCCTCCAATAATACTGGTTCTAAATTCACACCTGAATCTAATTGGACCCCTCACGAGGACTTACTTCCTCCAGAAGTCAGAACCTTAATTCAAAATGATCTAAAGTACTTTGATAAATATTACAGAATAAACAAAACAAAACCCAATTTAAGTCCAGCAGAATATAGGGCCCTTAAGGAGCTAAAAGGAAACAAGAATATTGTCATTAAACCGGCTGATAAAGGGAGTTCTATTGTAATAATGGATCGAGAACAATATATTTTTGAGGCCAACAGACAGCTGCTCAACGATACATATTACCAAAAAATAGACCAACCCATTTACAAAGAGACCATCCCCATGATTGGCAAAATTATTCAGGATTTATACACCAAAAAATTCATCAATGCCAAACAAAAAAACTATCTCATAGGCTCTTCAGAAGCTAGAATGAGAAAGTTTTATTTATTACCCAAAATACACAAAGAGCCTTCTAAATGGACCAAACCGCATGAAATCCCTCCCGGGAGACCTATAGTTTCAGACTGTTCCAGTGAGTCCTATGGCACAGCTGAATTTATTGACCATTTCTTGTTTCCTTTATCAACGGTACATAGTAGTTATTTGAAAGATACTTATGATTTCCTGGATAAAATTAAACACATAAGCTTACCAGAGGAATCAATTTTATTCACCTGTGATGTAGACAGTCTCTATACGAATATTGACATTGATCAAGGTATTAATGCTATTAAAAAGGCATTCCTTAAACATCCTGACAGTTACAGACCAGATAGAGAAATTCTACAACTATTGGAAATCAATTTAAGACGTAATGATTTCCAATTTAATGACCAATTCTTTCTTCAGATTAAGGGTACGGCTATGGGGAAAAGATTTGCCCCGGCCTACGCTAACATTTTCATGGCTGAGTGGGAAACAGATGCACTTAACTCGTGCAGTAAAAAACCACTCCATTATTTTAGATATCTGGATGATATTTGGGGCGTATGGACCTACTCACAGGCTGACTTTGATGAATTCCTCAAAGAACTCAATAGTTTCAACCCCTCAATCCAGCTGAAATCCACCGTCAGCCTCACTACGGTGGATTTTCTGGATACTACAACCTATAAGGGTGACGCGTTCAAGACCACAAAGAAATTGGACATTAAGGTTTATTTCAAACCAACAGACACACACGCATTACTATATAAAACAAGTTTCCACCCAAAGCACACTTATGCGGGTCTAATTAAATCACAACTCCTCAGATTCCATAGAATTTGCACTCAAAATAAGGATTTTGAGGAGGCAGTGAGGATCCTGTTCGCGGCCCTCTCCGAGCGTGGCTACGCCCGGTCATTTCTCAGGGAGTGTAGAAGTTCATTCCTGCAGACCAAACCGCGAGATCCTTCCCCCATGATTCCTCTGATCACCACCTACTCGTCTTCAGCTAACCAACTCATCTGCAACGTAAAACAAAATTTCAACAAATTACAAACTGATCATTCCTTACTTCCAAACTACAGGATTATTGCAGCCTACAAAAGGAATAAGAATCTGAGAGACCTCCTGGTCCGCGCAGGGTTAAAACCTTCAAAACAGAAGAAAACTAATGATAAAAGTCAGTTCTTCAAACAAATACACTGGATACAGAGCAGATCTGACAAGACCGTGTTCCAATTAGAAAGAACCGGAAACTCCAAATCTGAAAATTGTGTATACTTAATAACTTGTAAAGTTTGTAAAATCCAGTATGTGGGTGAAACAGGTAACACCATTCTTCAACGTTTCACCCAACATAGATACAACATAAACAAGAACAAAAACACACACTTACCACTTGTGCAACATTTCATTGGACACGGATGGCAGGCGGTCACAGCCACAGTGCTGGAATCCAACCTCACGTGGTCCACAGCTCAAAGACGGAGAGCTGAAAAGATATGGATAAACAGACTTAAAACTAACATCCCTCATGGGCTGAATGAGAGGTGGGACTCTGGGGGTGGCTCACGCTAGATGAGCCAGTGCATTTGGGGATCCTTTGCCTCTGGTGACAGGATCTCTGACACGTGAAAAGCTTGCGGCCTGCGGCCGCAAGCTTTCCACTCTCTTAACCCTAACCCTAACCCTAACCCTAACCCTAACCCTAACCCTAACCCTAACCCTAACCCTAACCCCCAGTAGGGGAGGCACTTTGTACAAGCCATTGGCCCGTATACATTTTTAACATGGGACGATTCGCGGACATTTCAGTCCGTAGCTGTCCAGGTTCACCGGGGCTGTACGGACAAGCTGTGCCCAGGAGCGGGACACTCATCGTGGGTACTCGTGCTCTGGGACCCCCCCGGTTCTGTGGTGAAGGTTAGCCTGCCGCGGGGTCACCCGGCTGGGGTACAGCGGCCATGGCAAATCCACGGACAAATGAATGGGCCAATCGGTCTATGGGAAAAATGAATGGTCCAGGTTCACCAGGGTGGCACAGGGTAACGGTGAGTGGCAATGTGGATCTGACGGTGGGCATCGGAGCTCCGTGAGCCCCCCGGGAGCCTGATGGGGGTCTGTCTGAGATGGGGTCACCCGGCTGGGATACAGCCGCCATGGCAAATCCACGGACAAATGAATGGGCCAATCGGTCTATGGGAAAAATGAATGGTCCAGGTTCACCAGGGTGGCACGGGGTAACGGTGAGTGGCAATGTGGATCCGAGGGTGGGCATCTGAGCTCCGGGAGCCCCCCCGGAGCCTGATGGGTGTCTGGCTGGGATGGGGTCACCCGGCCGGGGTACAGGTGCCCGGCGGTCCACCATTAAAGTGAATGAGCGTTTTGGTCCAAGTCGACCACCCTGGCACTAGGTAACGGTGAGTGGCAATGTGGATCCGAGGGTGGGCATCTGAGCTCCGGGAGCCCCCCGGGAGCCTGATGGGTGTCTGGCTGGGATGGGGTCACCCGGCCGGGGTACAGGTGCCCGGCGGTCCACCATTAAAGTGAATGAGCGTTTTGGTCCAAGTCGACCACCCTGGCACTAGGTAACGGTGAGTGGCAATGTGGATCCGAGGGTGGGCATCTGAGCTCCGGGAGCCCCCCGGGAGCCTGATGGGTGTCTGGCTGGGATGGGGTCACCCGGCCGGGGTACAGGTGCCCGGCGGTCCACCATTAAAGTGAATGAGCGTTTTGGTCCAAGTCGACCACCCTGGCACTAGGTAACGGTGAGTGGCAATGTGGATCCGAGGGTGGGCATCTGAGCTCCGGGAGCCCCCCGGGAGCCTGATGGGTGTCTGGCTGGGATGGGGTCACCCGGCCGGGGTACAGGTGCCCGGCGGTCCACCATTAAAGTGAATGAGCGTTTTGGTCCAAGTCGACCACCCTGGCACTAGGTAACGGTGAGTGGCAATGTGGATCCGAGGGTGGGCATCTGAGCTCCGGGAGCCCCCCGGGAGCCTGATGGGTGTCTGGCTGGGATGGGGTCACCCGGCCGGGGTACAGGTGCCCGGCGGTCCACCATTAAAGTGAATGAGCGTTTTGGTCCAAGTCGACCACCCTGGCACTAGGTAACGGTGAGTGGCAATGTGGATCCGAGGGTGGGCATCTGAGCTCCGGGAGCCCCCCGGGAGCCTGATGGGTGTCTGGCTGGGATGGGGTCACCCGGCCGGGGTACAGGTGCCCGGCGGTCCACCATTAAAGTGAATGAGCGTTTTGGTCCAAGTCGACCACCCTGGCACTAGGTAACGGTGAGTGGCAATGTGGATCCGAGGGTGGGCATCTGAGCTCCGGGAGCCCCCCGGGAGCCTGATGGGTGTCTGGCTGGGATGGGGTCACCCATGCTGGCTAGTTATCATCCCGGTGTGTGGTGTAGGTAAAACAGAACACTGTGACAAACCACAACTTTTAATCTATTTTATTTCAAATAGAACCACCAAAAATATGTACATATTCAGACAGTCTGAAGCCCACCTGGGATCTCCTCCCCAGGCGTCTGCGGGGCGGTCGACTGCTCGAACCAGCCCCGGATCTCTTTGCATTGCTCTGCGTTTCGGTGCATGGCGTAATATCGGTCTGCAGTGGATGTGTCGTGGCACATGAACTGGGTCAGCCTGTGGCGAACCCGGGCGCTGTGGACATTGTTGATGTGGTTGGACACGGACGTCCGCATGTCCATGAAGGTAGGGGCGGGTTCTGGGAGGTCCATTTCTGCCCACACGGAGCGGAGGGAATTTAGGAGCAGTTTCCCAGGGCTGTTGGACGCGGTATACAGGAACCTGTCCCCGGGTAAATTGAGCGCAGCTCTCATGGTCAGCCAGCGCTCGGCCCAGGAGAACTCCTCATCCGTCAGGTACACCTGCGCCATACCGAAGGCCCGGTTCGTTTTGTGCTCCCTGACCTGTGGAAGAGACGTGCAAATCGGTTAGCTCTCCACCACGCTCTGCTGGATTCACTGTGCGTGGAGCTAGTAACCCCCAACTTACGTTCACGACGAAGCCCAGGGCCTCTGGGTGAGCCCCTGCCCTGGCCGCTTCAACCTGGCCCACAGTCATGTTTGTCAGCACTCCAGTCCGATGACCATAGAGCGAAGCGACGAGGGCACAAAAGTACCCGTAGAACTGATGCCTCAGGTGGGGGGAGTCGTCCTCCTCCATCATGTCGAGCAGCTGCGGGATTCTGGCGCGGGCCAAGTCCTGGCACTTCACCAGGCTCGGTGCCGAAATGACGTGGGCCAACTTGGCCTCTTTGGTGGATATGCTGTGGAGGACCACATCTTTGCGCAGGTGCTGCATGCAGCTCTTGACCGTCCTCAAGATGCCCGTCTGCTGGACTCTGGACAACCTGGAGGCCGGGGGCGAAGTCTCCGCGAAGTACTTCAGGAACACACTCAGGTTGTGCATATAGGCGTGGGCAGTGGTGACTGTTCTCCCCTCTCCGATCAGCTTGTACGGCCACCTCTGGACACGCCCGACGTCGTCCATGAAGAGCCAGGTGCTCAGCTGGCTCCGACCGTGCGCCATGTGCCGGATGAAGAGCTGGACCCGATTGACAGCCGACCTCACGTTCTCCCGGTGCTTGGCGTTGGGGCAACCGCCCTCGAGGTGGCGTCTGTACTCGTCCACAAAACTGACTGTTGGATGAGACAAAGGCAAACGTTAAACACACCCGAGCCGTATTTAGAACAAGTCAAAGGGCACGTCTTACCCACAGAGGCCGGCAAAGGAGCTTCCGACACCTGGCCCTCATCCTCCACGGGTGCGTCGGGCCCGGCGCACGCAGCCGACGGGCTGGGCTCCTCCTCATCTGAAGCGGGCGGCTCTGAGACTGTGCGCGGAGGTGGCTCCTGACGCCCGGTGGCTTCCCGGCGGCCCCAGTCCGTGCGCAGGCCGTCCATGCTGAGGCCTGACCTGAGAGGCGGCGTGGGGTCCCTCAAGGCCTGTAGCAGCTCCACGGTCTTCGCCCTCCTCACGAAGTCCATGATTTCCTCCCTGACGTCAGCACTCAGCTCCGGGTGCCCGTGACTCAGGTGTCGGTCCAGGCGGCCGGTGCTGTACGAGCAGGCCTCGAGCGGGCACTCTTCGTCCCTCACGTTGACCCTCCGACTCACCAGTTGTAGTAAAAGTTGTTTTTCTTCCGAGTTGTCGATTGAGTGCACCCTCTGGAAGTGTTTCGCCATGGCCTGATATGTTTTATTACACATGGGGCAGGTGTACGTCTTCGAATTGGCCGGCATGTCGAGCTAGCTTGGCTACCCTTTGGAGAAAAGACGGTAAAACGGTCAGAAAAGCGACAGAAATGTCGACCGGCAAGAGTATAAAACAGTTACGGGAGACTGTGAAACGGTTACAGCTTTAAACATGGTGAAACAGGAAAAAAAATAAATGTTTTACCTCCGCTGAACCGTGTGGTGCGTGTCGTTCGCTGCGGCAAAATGGAAGACTGTCCTGGGCTTGATTGCCTTTGATTAGGGGCACCTGTGTTAGAACGGAGGCCCGCCCCAGCGCACCTATTGGTCGGGCCAGACCTCGGACTGCCCTGCGGGCTTCAGAGCTCCCAGCGCACCTATGGGCCACACCTCGGACTGGCCACACCGCGGACTGCCATGCGGGCATCAGAGGTCCCGTCCTGGGCTTGATTGCCTTTGATTAGGGGCACCCGTGTTAGAACGGAGGCCCGCCCCCGCGCGCCTATTGGTCGGGCCAGACCTCGGACTGCCCTGCGGGCTTCAGAGCTCCCGTCCTGGGGGTAAAAGCTGCACAAAACGACCGATTGGATCCGAGTTTGGACCTCCAGAACCGACCAGAGAAGTCCGTGGTCGGACACACCAGCTGTCCGGTGCCCTTTCTGGAAGTCTCAGAGCTCCGGAGAGCAGGAGGCCGCGTCTGTGCGGCTCGTGCCCGAAACAGGTGTCTCCTGTCGGACACACGATCCGGTAACACCGGGTGTCCGTCCTGGAGGTCTCCGAGCTCCGGGTGAGAGAGGCCGGGCTGCGCGTCTCGTGTCCCGGTGTGTGGTGTAGGCAAAATAAAACACTGTGACAAACCAGAACTTTTAATCAATTTAATTTAACTAACAACAGGAACCACATAAAAAATAGCAACAATTCAAGGTGAGTCAGGGCGTAAGAGGTCTAACAGCTCCAGCTTATGCTCATAGTTCTGGGTGAGTGTTTTTATGCTTTGGCTGAAGTACTCGTCAGAGTACAGGCCCACAACTTGGGTGAACCCTTCAGGGCCCCAGTCCTTTTCGAAGCCCTCCATGGTGAGGTTGGAGCTGACCCGAGGAGTCGGGTCCCGGTCCCTCAGAGCTTGCAGTAGCTCCACAGTCTTGGCCCTCCTCACAAAGTCCTTTACCTCCTCCTTGACATGAGCACTCAGCTCCGGGTGCCCGTGAGTCAGGTGGCGGTCCAAACGCCCGGAGTTGTATCCGCAGGCCAGGACCGGGCACTTGCCGTCCCGCACGTTGACCCTCCGGGACGCCAGTCGAGCCAGAAGTAGCCTCTCCTCCGTGTTGTTGACCTTGTGAGTCCGATTCAGATGTTTGGTCATCGCCCTGTACGTCTTCAAACAGATGGGGCAGGTGGGATCCGTCGCATTAGCCTCCGACATGTTGTGCTAGCTCAGCCACCCTTCGGAAAAAAGACGGTAAAACTGTTAAAAAATCGACATAACAGGTCGTTCCGCAAGAGTATGAAACAGTTACATGACCACTTACACCTTTAAACATAGTGAAACAGAAAAAAAATAAAGTTTTCCCTACGCTGAACCGTAGGGTACGTGCGCTTACCTGGTTGCAAAATGTCCGACTGATTGGCTTGATTAGGGGCAGCTGTGTTAGAGCGAAGCCCCCTGCCCCCGCATTCCTATTGGCCGGGCCGCCGGCCGGACAGGTGAATGGCCCCACGTGGGGCACGTTCAGCGGGTGTCCGGGGTGTGTGGGGGCACACGGTGGGTGGCAGCCGGGTCCGGCGGTGTGGGTGTATGGTCTGGGTCCCCCCCGAGACATCGGACCATGATAGACGGCCAGGGTGTCCCCAGGGAAGTGTCCAGGGCCTGGGACATGTCCCCGGAGGAGCGAAACGGCAGCCTGGGGCAGGTTCTCCGGGGTGTGGGGGGCACACGGTGGGTGGCAGCCGGGTCCGGCGGTGTGGGTGTGTGGTCTGGGTCCCCCCCGAGGCATCGGACCATGATAGACGGCCAGGGTGTCCCCAGGGAAGTGTCCAGGGCCTGGGACATGTCCCCGGAGGAGTGAAACGGCCGCCCGGGGCACCTTCTCCGGGGTGTGGGGGGTGAGACGGTGTGTGGCCGCCGGGTCTGGAGGTCTGGGTGTATGGTCTGGGTCCCCACCTATGCAGCGCCCCATGATAGACGGCCAGGGTGTCCCCAGGGAAGTGTCCAGGGCCTGGGACATGTCCCCGGAGGAGCGAATCGGCCGCCCGGGGCAGGTTCACCGGGGTGTGGGGGGCACACGGTGGGTGGCAGCCGGGTCCGGCGGTGTGGGTGTGTGGTCTGGGTCCCCCCCGAGGCATCGGACCATGATAGACGGCCAGGGTGTCCCCAGGGAAGTGTCCAGGGCCTGGGACATGTCCCCGGAGGAGCGAAACAGCCGCCCGGGGCAGGTTCACCTGGGTGTGGGGGGGAGACGGTGGGTGGCAGCCGGGTCCGGGGGTGTGGGTGTATGGTCTGGGTCCCCCCCGAAGCATCGGACCATGATAGACGAACAGGGTGTCCCCAGGGAAGTGTCCAGGGCCTGGGACATGTCCCCGGAGGAGCGAAACGGCAGCCTGGGGCACCTTCGACGGGGTGTGGGGGGGCAGAGGGTGAGTGGCCGCCCGGTCCGGAGGTCTGGGTGTATGGTCTGGGTCCCCAGCGAGGCACCGGAGCAGGTTAGCCCCGGAGGCTGGCCCCCAGGCAGGCTCCAGGCCCTGGGACATGTCCCCGGAGGAGCGTATCTGGGCTTACCCGGGGCTAGGAAGGGCCCAGACAGACATGGGTCACATCGTTGGAAAGCCCTCGCCGATACCTTTCCAACGGCGCGCCCGGCATGTTCGTAGGTCAAAAATTGCCCGAGCTACGGCCGCTTGAAGGTTCTGCGTTCGGCAGAGTCCGGTTCTTCTGGTCCACGTCCAAAACTCGTCCCGGGATGGAGCTACGGCGCGCGG
>JBBPBX010103477.1:0-11876 GCA_038048925.1 Garcialebias charrua | reverse complement strand
CCCCGCTCTAAACTGTCGGTACAAACACGCACAGCTCAACTGTCTCTTGAGTTCCACAGTCGGTCCACGGACCAAGAGGCAAGTGATCAGAGACAGATCAGTCAGAAAAATGAATCATTCCTGCATGACTAGATGAAGCTGAAACACCAACAAGCTTCAGGGTCAGCTGATCACCTTGTTGCAAGTTCTGGAAGTTCTAGCTCATTTAAAAACAACATGTATTTTGTTGTAGGTTTCATTTATGCTCAACAGATCTTAAGCTTCATTTTATTTAGTTGTTTTGGGAAACTACACCTGCACTTTAGTTTTTGTGGTGGATTTTGTTGATCTCTATTTTGTGCAGACTTTTTCAATCTAAATAACAGAAGTATCATTTTTATTTTTATACTTGAAGACTGAATACTTTACTAAATAAAGTAATTTCAGTAAAATTACCCCTTGTTGTTTTTTTGTTTTATATAATACTGCAAAGCAACATGTTAAGTTAATTTTGTCAAATAAATAACTATGATTTTTTTGGGTTATATCACGAAATTTATTGTTTTTGTCAAAATGCTCTGAAATATCACAATATAATATTTGAACCATATTGCCCACCCCTACTTAGACCTACTTACAAAGACTGCATAACTTTCTCTGCTGTGGAATTAAAATACTACATTATTCTGCATGGTCTTTGTCAGTTTGGTCTGTTACCAAATACAGATGCTAAAAAGGGGCTGACATGATGCAACTCTTCAACTTGGATTATGTTTAATGTCAAATTTATTCATGACATTTACTCTCTCTAACACAATGACAACACTCGAACAGTGCAAATTTGTAAATTTTCACAAATCTAAACTCAGCGTGTTCACAAGCGACAAGTGAAAATCACATAAGTAGTAGTGCATTAATACGGTAGATATACTTGTCAAAGTCAACTTTATTGTCAGAACTGCAATATGTACAGGACATTCACAGGACCGAAATTGCGTTTCTTAAAATTGACAGATTCTTAAATTAAAAATAAATTTAAAACTGAAGCCCAATACTTGGTTATACACTCTTAATGATCAACTTAAATCTATGAATTCTGCTATGTGCAAATAAAGGTGCAAAAATATTGTCAGCTTCTTTCCTTTGCCAGAACATATATCTCTTATTTAAGCTTAGTTGCTACAAAAGTTGTGTAACGGAGCATGGGAAGTTCTAACAGGCAAACATTGGCAAGTAACATGCACTACATTTTAGCATTGTTATATATAAATAAAAAACAGGACCTTTGCTTTTATATCGGTGAGTTATTTTGAGATAATATTAGAGGTGCAGTCTGCAGTTTCTGAAGAACGCAGCACTTAGAAAAAATTTCAACAGGCAAAGCATTCTGATCCCTCCCCCTCAGAGCCATATATGGCTCTGTTACCCTTGCTCTGCTGAAATTCAAATTCAAACTCTGTTTTTATTGGTTGGTTACAAACTCTGTTTTTATTGGCTGGTTAACGGTGGGTCACTGTGGCTTTTTAGAAATGCTTTTAGTAACACCTGGAGAAGCAAGGGGACTATAGTTTTTTTTCAGAGATTACTTTGTCTAACATCAGTCTGTCAGGAGATAGTGACAGAGTGAAGAAATATGTTAAAAATATATTTTTAGAAAACTTAGACTGCACTACAGAAACTGCAGACTGCACCTTTAACGCTAGCATCAGCTGATACTGATACCATGCCGATAATATTGTGCGTCCCTACTGAATCCAGTTAGATGCTGTTGATCTTTTCAGTCGTATTTCTTACTGCTGATGTGTGAAATGTGTGCAACTGTGTTGACAGTTTTCCCTCCTTGTTCATGTCTTTGTCAGAGATCCGCTGTGTGTGAACCTTCGGAGTAAAACTCTGGCCACAGACATCCAGAGAATCGTTCAGGGCACCACTCTGAAAATGAAGAACAGAGGCGCCTGCTGGTAGGCTTTGTCTTGTTTCATTTACTACAACCAGGATTAGTTTGAGATGTAAGGAAGGAGGAGATTGAGTAAAAGTTTAATTTCAGGGAGTTGGTAGCACCTCAGTACAACCCTGTTGATTCTGTTTGATGAGGGTCGTTGTTGGTGCCAGAGAGTCATCCAGATGGATCTCCTCTTCTGTGGAAATCTGTCTCTACTACTGTACTCTGATACATAAAACAACAAAGTTCATATTAAATCAACACACTGCTCTCGGGCTGACATAGCTAACTCTTCTGTTTTACATGATGGTTTACAATGCAGTATGGTACGCGTGGCCCATTCTGGCATGACTGCAGACGAGGTGACAGACAACATTGAAGCTGCGGTCCAAACGGTGGTGGCCAAACTTCAAACGGTGAGTACAAAAGCCCTGAAGTGTTCTCTGGTGTTTACAGAAAGGAGAGCTTTACTTTACAATTGAATCTTAAGGAGTTCCTTAAAGTATTTAAATGTTTATTTAAATTTTTTTTATTTTGTTTTTTTTTACTTTGTTTTAGTTTTTGAGTCTTTCTTTTAAGATGACAGAGAAGTTGGTGTAGATCAGGGGTCTTCAGGTCCCTCTGCAGCAGATCTTTCAGGCTTTGACCAAAATGGACATAAAACTGAATTTTATTGTTTGGTATACAAACAAAAATAAAGCTGGTCAGTGTTCAGCTTTTTGGTGATTTCTTTTGCAAATATGTGAATACTAATGGCGTAAAATAATCACTTTAATTTTATGCTTTATTTCTATACTTAATAATTACATTTTTCACAATTATATTTTCCACCCTGTAAGTCAGTTTTTTGCATAATTTACATGACCTGCGATTTATAGGCCGAAGTGACATATTTGTTTTTTGTTTTTTTTCATATTTATAAACCAATATTTGGCTGAGATATGAGATATGACTGTTTTCATTCGTTCTGACTAAAAAAAAATATACAGTATATGTGCAGTACCACTTTCAGCCACTTGATGACAGCAGAGTACTGGTAGTAATAATTTTATGGCATGCTGTTGTATCATGTAATAGGTAAACGTGGCTATAATGACAAATTAAAAAAAAGTTCAAGACAAAAACAACTGGACTTTATTAATTATACTTTATACTTTGTTTTTTTCTTGAACTTTTTTGAATTTACCATGTTCTGGATGACCGAGAATCTTCACCAGATATTAATGACACAATCGGCCTGCCATAGCCTGCCACCTTCATTCTGTGCGTTGCTTGGAACCGTCAAACCAGCTGCGCTGCCCCAGCGAAATGTGGCTAATTTGACTGGCAGCATGGGCAGGGACCAGGTCCTACTGAAATCTGCATCTCCATGTGGATCCTCAGCAGAAGGAATCATGAAATCCTCTAAAACATTCTGGTAGACGGTTGTGGTGACCTTGGTTTTAAGAAAGCAGAGTTTACCAACACCTGCACTGGACATTTCCCCCCAAATCATGACTGACTGTGGATATTCCACACTGGACCTCAAGCAGTATGGGCTCAGTTCCTCACCCTTCTTCCTCCAAACCCTTGGACCTTGATTTCCAAATGAAAGGCACACTTTACTTTCATCGGAAAAGAGGACAGAGGAACCGGACAGTTGTAGCCCATCTCCCGGATGTGTCTGAATGTGGTGGATTTTGAAACTGACTCCCAGTTCATTCCACTCTTTCTGGATCTCTGCCAGATTCTGGAATATGCTGGTGCATCTTCTCCTGCCACATTTTGCCCTTCCACTACACTTCCCATTGAAATGCCTGGAAACAGCCCTCTGTGCTATGAACTTTTCTGGCTTACCCATCCTATGGAGGGTATCAATGATGGTCTTGTGGACAGTTGTTATGCCTGCAGTCTTCCCCATATTGAACTGAACTGAAGCAATTTAATGACACCTGGTGAAGCCTGTGCAGGTGCTTTGAGTTTAGTAGATGATTAGTGTGTCACACTCTGTTAAAAACATTCATGTCCTGCAAAATTTGGTCAGATTTCTTCATAGTATTTTAATTTTTTGAATTCCTGTTTTCATGGGTTTCAGGAGCTGGAAGCACAAATTACTGTTTGTAGAAATAAATACTTGAAATCGTTTAAATAGTGTGCCCTGAATCTATCCTCTATTGGAAGCTAAACAACTTCTCCATGATATTCAAATTTTTAAGAAAGGGTCCATACCATCCTTCTTAGGTTGATTTCACTGAGATGGTTTGAACAGACCCTGACTGTCTGTGGCTGAATAATAAAGCTCTTAATCCACACTTAAAGAAAAACCAGACAATTTACTCTTAACCAATTACAGTAGTTTTTATTTTTGTTTGAAAGTTCATTCAAATAGTTGCTCGTTTTAATTGCTTGTCTTTGTGTGACTTGTCTGATGGTTTCCAGAAAAGACCAGCAATCAAGGTGATCCATTTAAAGAGTGAAACATCTGTGGCCTTACCCATCTACACCTCGGTCCTGAGCCACCTCGACGTGCCTCTGACCACAGTGAGCCCTCGAGTGAAGCTGTTGTTCGTTTAAAAAACTGTGTCTGATGAGTCTGTAAACTGAACTTAACACGTTTCAGGAAACTGCAAACAAGGAAAAGGTGGAGAAGAACAAGAAGAAGGTTGCCAAACCGTCAGAGGAAAACATTAAGCTGAAGAAAAAGAAGATGGACGAGGAAGAGGAGGAGGAAATCCCACAACTGGTTCCCATTAAAACTCCTGCTAAAAAGCCTAAACTCGAGGTCAGCTCTGTTCACTGCCAAAAGTCAATGTAACTTTTGAATGGCTTCAGCCGACAGTTTAAAGAGGGCTGTGACTTGTAATTAATTAAAACTGTTGTTTATTTTTTTCTTTCAGAAACCTCCCAAGAAGCAGAAGCTGCAGAAAATGCCCAAACCTGTCGTGGTGAAGAAACCAGTACAAAGTCAAAAGAAACCAGTACAAAGTCAAAAGAAACCAGTACAAAGTCAAAAGAAACCAGTACAGAAGACGGTCAAGACGGCGACACAAGGGAAAAGAAAAGCTCCTAAAGTGAAATGATTGTCTGCACACGTTCATCGAGGACGTTTGACACCATTCGCTGGACCAGACTTTGCATTTGTCTGTTTTTGCTCGGTGAAATCTACCGTAGTACCATTATTATAAAATCTATTCTCAAAATTATTTCTTTTTTTAAGTTCTTTAGCAATTTCTCAATAACATTGACCATATTACATAAATGCAGCTGGTGCCATCAGTTTCTGTTTGTAACCCTTTCAAATATAGTGGTCGATACAGTAAGCTGCTTTTATAGTGCATGCAGAAGTTATACTGCAGATTTACATGAACCACAGTCAAACGCTGCCCCCTACTGACCAACAGATGTAAGAGCAACACCCAGTAAAGTTTCAAGTCCTCTGGATGGTTTCTTTTTGTCGAGACATTTCGTCTTTCATCCAAAGGACTTCTTCAGTCCAAAAGTTTGATGGAGACGAAAGATGAAATGTTTCAACTAAAAGAACCCGTCCAGAAGAGCTGACTTGACTGTTGGATTTTTGTACCTGGAATATTGAGCATGAACTTTGATGTAAGAGCAACGCATTTCTTAAAATCAAGAATAACTTTTTGGAGCAGATGGGCTTTGCTTATTTTTTTTATTTCCTCCCCAGATAATGCAATAATGTAATATTTATATTTTACAGATCTGACTTATCCTGCCACGAACGCATCACATTGCGATTTGTTGGTTTGGGATTTTCTCTGAAGTGTTCAAAGCATTTTGTTGCTGAAAATCGATGACTTCATCTTTCTAGGTTGTAACAGTTTTGGTAATTAAAGGTTGTAGATGCATATCTTCTCAAAGTCGTGATGTTGGATTTTACACAGTCAAAGACAAAAGAAACCTTTTCTGTAAACGATTCAGCAGAACCTGGTGCTGACCAGAACGATGAGAACGTTTTATCAGCGCTGTTGATACAGAAAGACCAAATGTTGAGGATAAACACTGCTGCCGTAGAGTTTATAATGTGAAAAAAAAAGTTTTTGGAAACTTGTTTCTTAACTTTAATTATATAATAATAATGAATTCAATTTATAACGCACTTTTCATTAGTGAAAATCTCAAAGTGCTACACACATTGAATGCTGCACACATTCATACACCGGTAGCGGCAGACTACCATGCAAGGTGCTTTCCAGTCCTACCGGGAGTAACTCGGGGTTAAGTGTCTTGGCCAAGGACACGACGACACATGGTGTGGGGAACCGGGATTCGAACCGCCAACCTTCCGATCGAGGGACAACTGCCATTACCACTACGCCACGGCTGCCCCTATATCTTAAATCTTACATCAACTTTAGTGCGACATGAACCACAGTGTGTACCCTCACAAATGTATTAAAATTTTCATTAATTCAACCTTTATTTAGGCAATCTGAATTTGGTATACAGTGGTTTGTAAATGTTTAATAAAAATATATGAGTGAGACTCGGCTCAATATTGATTTTACTTTTAGCACATTTTAAAAGAACTGAATTTAACCAAAGTGTTTTACAACTAAAGCAAACAAGCTAAAACTTCAAATACAATGAAAAAGAATATGACTCAGTCAAAACTTTTTTCTTTTTCAAACCACCAGTTTGCAGTACCAGTAACGGATGGGTTTGTGGGGGACATGACGGCACAGACCAGTTCTGAGCCCCTGCTCATGTGCAACACATGTTGAAAGAACACATGCTATAGACTGATGTTCATACATGACTGAATCATCTGTAGACAGCAGGTGGAAGAAAGCCTGGAAAGATGGAAGTACGCTCTGGAGAGAAGTAAACGTACAAAGAGACCAGCACGCCACCATCAACATAAACAACACTGAGGTGGAGCAGGTCAGCAGCTTGAAGTCCCTCAGGGTTCACATTATGCAGATTTGTCCTGGACATTATATACAGACACTGTGGTCAAGAAAGCCAGACAAAGACTCTACTTCCTAAGAAAACTAAAGAAGTTTGGTATGAACACCAGCATCCTTACTAACTTTTACAGGTGCACCACTGACAGGCTGCGTCACAGGGTGGTACGAGAACTGCACCAGTCAGAAAGCTGTACAGAGGGTGGTGCAAACAGCAGAGGACATCACTGGTAGCAGTCTCCACACCATCCAGGACATCTACCACATCTGATGTCTATGTAAAGCACGCAGCGTCATGAAGGACCACACCCACCCAGCACAAGGACTCTTCCGTCTACTACCCTCAGGCAGATGAGTCAGGATTCTGTCATTGTGCAGGAAAAGACTCAAAACAGTTAAGCTGCCAGATTATTGGACTCTTCACAATAACATTGCACCAAGC
The DNA here is from genome assembly GCA_038048925.1 of Garcialebias charrua. NCBI lineage: Eukaryota > Metazoa > Chordata > Actinopteri > Cyprinodontiformes > Rivulidae > Garcialebias > Garcialebias charrua. The sequence goes on along the minus strand of JBBPBX010103477.1, from coordinate 4,606 downwards.
CACATCTGTGATAACTAATATGTTTATAGCTGCTGCACGATGTGGCTGTATCATGTACTGTATGCCACTGCGTTAACGTCATCTTCTGCTTGTTCACTGCTTAAGATTCTCAGTCATCCAGGACATGATAGAATGGAAAAAAAAGTTCAATAAAAAAAACAAAAAACTGGACTTTATTTGGAACAGAAGACGTTTTCTGCTTGTTCCAAAGTCGTGTCGCGGGGGCAGCATGTTGAGCAGGGAGGTCCAGACATCTCTTTCCACAGCCACCTCTTCCAGGAGGATTCCAAGGCGTTCTCAGGCCAACCGAGACATGTAGTCTCCAACGTGTCCTGGGTCTTCCCAGGGGTCTCCTCCCAGTCGGACATGCCTGAAGCAGGGGGCATCCTTACTAGATGCCCCAGCCACCTCAACTGGCTCCTCTTGGAGCAGCGGCTCTACTCTGAGTCTCTCCTGGATAACTGAACTTCTCACCCTGTCTCAAGGGAGAGTCCACCCTGGGGAGGAAACTCATTTCAGCCTGTATCCACAATCTCATTCTTTCAGTCACTACAGAGCTCATGACCAGAGGTGAGGGTAGGAACGTAGACCGACTGGTAAACAGAGAGCTTTACAGCTCAGCTCTCTTTTCACCACAACGGATTTGCACAGAGTCCACAATACTGCAGACGTTGCACCAATCCATCTGTCAATCTCACGCTCCATTCATCCCTCAATCATGAACAAAACTCAGAGATACTTGAACTCCTCCACTTGAGGCAGAACCTCACCCTTGACCTGAAGAGAACAATCCATCCTTTTCTGACTGAGGACCATGACCTCAGATTTGGAGGTGCTGATTCTCATCCCAGCTGCTTCACACTCGGCTGCAAACCGCTCCAGTGAGAGCTGGAGATCACAGCATGATGACGAATTAAAGAATTCATACCCATGCAACAACCTGTAGTTTATGTTAGTTATGTGTAAAATATATCATGTGCATTTAAGGCTTAGCTTATATTACTACCTTGAAATACTTATTCATATGAATTCATCCAACCTGCAGCGTGGCATAGTGGTAATGGCAGTCGTCCCCCGATCGGAAGGTTGGCGGTTCGAATCCCGGTTCCCCACACCATGTGTCGTTGCGTCCTTGGGCAAGACCCTTAACCCCGAGTTGCTCCCGGTAGGACTGGAAAGCACCTTGCATGGTAGTCTGCCGCTACCGGTGTATGAATGTGTGTAGCGCTTTGAGATTTTCACTACAGTAATGAAAAGCGCGTTATAAATTGAATTAATTATTATTATTATATATTCTACCACGTTGTTGGTTACTATTTCTCTTTTGGACTTTGTAAATATTATATTTCTTTTTCACTTTTTTGTACTTTATTTTGTACTCTTATTGCATGCTTTAGTATTTCTTGTTTGTTCTTTGTTTTGTAGCAAGTCGAATCAGATCTTCTCATCCTGAACATTTCATTGTGTACTGTTAATCAGCACATGACAAATAAACATAACTTGAACTTGATTTTGCACAAATCATAACGAAAAACTATATTTTCACTTATTTTGCACTGCAGTCTGTGCTCGTTAACGACTCGCGGATGGAGGTCAAGTCAAGGTCAGAGGAGTTTCTGCACCAGGCTTGATCTGAAACACACGGAAGGTGGGATGATGCTCATAGGAGGATAGATAAAATCTAACGGCCGTGGGATAGGGACGAGTTTGGGTACCAGTAAGTGTAATGTCTTTGGTGGAAAGCCATGCCATTTGTCCCACCTTGTTACCTGTAGCTGATGTTCTATGTCTGTGTCAACCTCTTGTTTTGACAGCTTGTGGATAATAACTGTCTTTCAGCCTTTTCTTGTGCGATGACAGACTTCTCTATCGTTTGCCTGACGGTAGCAGATGGAGGAGTCCTTGTGCTGGGTGGGTGTGGTCTTTAATGATGCTGCCTGCTTTACGCAGCCATCGGCTGTGGTAGATGTCCTGGATGTTGTGGAGACTGCTACCAGTGATGTCCTCTGCTGTTTGCACCACCCTCTGTAGATCTTTCTGACTGGTGCAGTTCCTGTACCACCCTGTGACGCAGCCTGTCAGCAGCCTCTCATTGGTGCACTTATAAGTTAGTGAGGATGCTGGCGTTCGTACCAAACATCCTTAGATTGAAGTGCATTGAATTGAATGAGTGCGCTGGGCTGAAGCTTCTTGTCCTTCTTGGACCTTTGGGAGAGTACAGATCTGACTCCAGAGTCTGAAGCACCCACAAATTGGACAAACTGGATTTTTCTATCAGGAAGCGTAAGAATAGATGCCGTTGTGAATAATCTTTTCAACTCACCAAATGCTGAATTGGCTTCTGGGGTCCATGCAAATGTGAATAAGCTGGAGGTGAGCCTGGTGAGAGGAGCAGGAACACGACTACTGTATAGTCCTGAATGTTTGCAAAATCCAAGAAATGTTGCAGCTTCTTCCTGGGAATGGCCATTCAACAACGGCTTTTACCTTCTTGGGGCCCATCCAAACCTGCCCACTCTCAAAAATCAAACCCAGAAAGGTTGCTGAAGATGCATGAAAGTCTTTTTTCTCTGTTGACAGAAAATTGGTTTTCAAGGAGGCACTGAAAAACTGTTGGTATATGATGTTTGCTGTTGTGTATTATGTATTGTCATCATTATATTTTCCCACATAATGATGAAATTGGCTCTCTGCATTTGACCCACTGCACCTGGGATACACTCAGGTGGGCAGCTATTGAAGGCTCCTGGGAGCAATTGAGGATTCAGTGTTCTGCTCAGAAACTCCACGAGCTGTGCAATGACTGGGGATTGATCCTGGGACTTTCGGGTCCTGAGTCGGCTGCCCTGACTCTACCCCATCTCGGCCCCAATAAGTTTGTCGTGTGAGTCAGTGCATCGTCTAGATCTACAAACAGAAACGGAGCCAAGATGGTGTAGTGGCAGGGCTTTTGACTTGGGACCCGAAGGACGCGGGTTCGCGCCCCGGCCACTACACACCTTGGGGTGTCTATGAGTGCACATCTAATTCTCCAGCTCCCCGAGCGCGACTACGCTGCTCGCTGCACCACCTGGTGGTGGTTGGGTTAAATGCAGAAGACCAATTTCGTCTGTCAAGTATGGGAACATACACAGATGAGAAATGTAACAAATTATTATTATTATTATGTTCAGGAAGGTTGCAGGTCCTTAAATACTTCATCAGGCTGTATCAGGAACAGGTATTAGAGGTAAGCTCTGCAAGTGTTGTTAGTGGCAGGAAAACACACAATCTTCGCACTTTTCTTTCAGAACGGTCTCATCCATATAATAAAAAAAACAGTTTTGTTAGCTTTATGTTGCACAGGCCTTGGTAACTGTTTGTTCTTGATGAATGCAGCCGTCAGATCTGTATCAGCTGGATCAGGTGACGGGCCTATTGTCATCAGACTGTTGCTTGTGCAGCTGCTCCCTGCATGTATTAATGCTAAGCAGGCCCAGTTCTGTCCGGTATACCAGTCTCTGTATTGTTACCTCAATGACTGATGACCCTGAACATGCAGCGTGCGCTGCACAGAAACTCAGCTGTGCTGTTGAAACTCGAAGGAGCCGACGGCGAGGCTGTTCTCGAGGTTTAATGTAACACCATCAAATAAAGAAGCAGCCAGTCAGAGCCGAGGCTGCTGTCAACAGGTGGGCAGGGTCTGCGTGGGAGGATGGGGGCAGGGGGTGTCATCTGGAATTACAGGGATGCATCATGCACACACTTCACGGATCACGAGTGGGACGCAACCCATTCCCGCGCGGATCCGCCTTCAACTTGAGTCTAAACTCAATTTTTAAATAGTTATTTTTTAAATTTATTACATCATTTGAAACATGGAGGCATTTGGTGAAACGTCCCATCACGATGGGAGTCAGCGCTTGTGTTCGGACCAGCACACAGCGGGACCAAGCTGGGCCTTCCTCCATAAAGCCATCATCACCATCATAATGGGATCTCTGATGTTTGCTGCGGGCGTCCTCCTCTTCCTGCTCCGTTCGTCTGGGGGCAACGACCCGTCGTCCCGCTCTGTAGCCTCAGCCTGCCTGTCCATTGGGTTGATGTTTGTCGTGGTGGGGCTGGTGTGGATCCCCATTCTCAAAGAGAAGCACAGGCGGAAACGGCTCAGCCAGGGGCTTGAATAAAGCAACAACCGTGTTCGTGGGTGATGATGCAACTGATCCAGCTGGTGTGGCCTCCTGCTGATAACTGTGAACTTTGGACTTTGACTGGAGTCACAGCAGGTTGTTTTCTGTGATGGTTCCACGTTGTCGTCTCTCCGCTGCAGTTCTCTTGATTTGCTTCTTCCGAGAGTCTTGCCTGCCATCATGTCCACCTCTGTGCAGGTAGAGGCGATCGCAGAGAGGAGCCATGGGGCATTGGGACGCTGCAGGTGCTCGTTCTGGTTCGCTGTGGCTCACGACATCCTCGGCGTCTTCATAATGATGGTGGGGGTGTTCGGGGGGCTGGTCATCTACGACCTGTTCATCTACGCCGGAGCCATAATCATTTTCCTCAGTTTGATCTGGTGGGTGTTCTGGTTCTCGGGCAACATCGACGTGCCGCCCGAGGAGCTGGAGGACGA
>JBBPBX010103476.1:0-11877 GCA_038048925.1 Garcialebias charrua | reverse complement strand
TAAAATGTAAATATGTCATCTCAGACTGAGGAACTCTTTCGTCGCTCGTAAGTCGGGGATCCCCTGTACTTTACATTAGGTTGTGATTAACCCTGCAGAAAAAGTAAAATTTTGTTTTAGAAATATGTATATAATGTTAATATGTTTTATAATAATGTAAATATGTCAACAGAATTTAAGTTTTTATTTTATTTTATTTGAAACATTTAAGTTTTATTTTATTTTAAACATTTGAAGATTTGTTAGTGAATATAAATAAAGTATGTGCCTAATTTGTTTAATAAAATCAGTTCAAAAAACTGTTCTCCTAATGCAGTGTCCTGTCACATTTGTGTGTTTTATGTTAATTTTATGTTAAGTAGGCGGAGTTTAAATGTCCCTTTAAAGACCCCATAATGCATGTTTGTCCTCCTGTCACATTTGTGTGTTTTATGTTAATTTTATGTTAAGTAGGCGGAGTTTAAATGTCCCTTTAAAGACCCCATAATGCATGTTTGTCCTCATAAACCACATTTTTTGACGTCCTTGTAAACCACACTGGAGTCTGGGTGGTAAAACGTGCTGTGAAGCTCCTATCGGAAAGCTAAAGTGACCCAAATTTTTTTCAAAATTTTTAGAGTGCTCTGAGCTTGGTCCCAGGTCGCTAGGACCTCGGGAAGGGGTAGACCCCGTATTACACCTTCGGGCGGGTTTGGCGAAAAAGTCCGGCTAAACCACATTGACAAACCTGTGTGTGTGTGTGTGTGTGTGTGTGTGTGTGTGTGTGTGTGTGTGTGTGTGTGTGTGTGTGTGTGTGTGTGTGTGTGTGTAATAAAAATCAACACAAAATAACCCATAATGTTGAATAGCAAGAAACTGATCTGTCCATCCATCCATTATCTTTACCCGCTTCTTCCTTTTCGGGTCGTGGGGGTCACTGGTGTCCATATCCAGCCATTACTATGTGAGAAGTGGTGGACACCTGAACAGGTCTCCAGTCCATCACAGGGACACATAGAGACAAACGAGACAAACAACATTCTCTCTCTCACCTAGGGACAATTTAGAGTCACCAATCAGTCTAACATGCATGTTTTTGGTCTGTGGGAGGAAACCGGAATACCTGGAGGAAACCCACACATGCACAGAGAGAACATGAGAGGTTTTCCTTATTGAAAACAACATTTTTTAAAAAGCAAACAAACAAAAAAACATGCAAACTCCACCCAGAAATGTCTCCCGGCCAGGATTTGAGCTGGGACAACCTGCTCACCGAGAGACGGCTGCTCTTCCAACTGTGCCACCCGAAGCTGATCCTGTTTTCAGGTTTTGTTTTTATAAATAAAAATCTGTGTGAGACCCCAAACTAAATTCCAGTTCGACCAACTGCCTTCAGAAGTCACCTAATTATTATCAAGTGTTCACCTGTATGCAATTTAATCTCATCATAAATCATTATGTTATGTGTAGGCCTCCACGGTTTGTTATAGAACCTCAAATATCATGAAGACCAAGGAACACACCATGGGCAAGTCGAGCAGAAGTTGCTGAGAAGTTTGACAGGTGGATCCTAATGAACTACAGGTGGTCCGCGAGTCACGGCGCCCTCGACCTATGGCAACTCGGACTTACGGCAACGCATCATATTAATAAAATTATGAAATTTAAAAAATAAAAAAAATTGTATGTGTTTAAATGTTCTTTATTCCATGTGTACAGCACTTTGTTTCAGCTGTGGTTGTTTTATATGGTTTTATAAATAAAGTATAATTATAATTTTTAAGCCTATTTGCGCAGTTTCCGGCATTTTCTGGAAATTCCGCCTCCGCCATTTTGCGGTTACATTTGGTTAGTTCAAGCCTCTACAGCCTGATTTGGAGGACTGTGTGTCCGATAAGAGGCTGCCTTATACGGATAAATGAGCTGGAAAACGCTCAGTGAACTCTGTGGACGTCTCAGGCCCGGAGCAGCAGCCGCCGATCACTCCGCTGATCGCTCCCACCACGCCGACTGACACCACCAGCTCATGGGATGGGCTATCTCGCGGCTAATGGTGGAGCTAAGATGCTAACGTGGACCCCCACGGTTGACACAGAGCCGATGGGTGGCGGAGAGGCCATCTGCGGCTTGGAGCTCACCCCAATGTCCGCTTGGCAGCCTAAGATGTCGGATGGACACCGAGCTAACATGCTAAAATGAACAGTGCCGACAGCCTTTTAGATGGGCTAACGGGAACGCTAACGGACGCAGCTAATGGCGGTGCTAACGCTAACGGGCAGCTGCTTGTTTTGGATGGACGGACACCGCGGAGAAACGGCTTTCAGTAAGTTATTAACTCTTTTTCTGGCTCCAAATGTATGGAGTTAACATGCTAACAGTCCTTCCTGTAAACAGCTTGGACCGTGTGGAGCTGCACGAAGCTGCGGAGCTCGGACGTGCAAGAGCTAACATGCTAAAGACGGAGACAGTCTTAACCAGCTCAAAGTAAGAAATTATATTTTTATTAAGGTTAAAAATGTACAGTAATGTCTGTGTTTTTTGATAATTATGTACTGTGTTAGGATAGGTAACTTGGTAACTGTTCATTATACCGTACATGTATGTGTATCAGTGGCGGCTCGGGTGGTCCCCGACTTACATCAAAATTGGGTTACGAACGGCCCGTAGGTCCGGAACTCGTTCGTAAGTCGCAGACTCCCTGTATTTCTTTACGCGTAAATAGATTACCAGCCATTTTATTAGAAAATTTTGGAGTAACTTAGTATGTTTTGTACAGTGCCCTGAGATGAACTCTAGTTGTAAATGGATGAATTGTTTGAGATTTACATAAACTAAAGTTAAACCAGCAGATGAATTCTAAGTGTTCAATTCTGAGTAAGTTAAGATATTATGTCATTGTCATATTAAATGGTTATTACACAAGTAAAAACAAGGTGAATAGAATCACAAAGACAAAACAAAACAGCACTTTTATTTTGTGTGTGTGTGTGTGTNATAATCTGCAGATGGGAATAGAAGCCACATGTCCAGGTGAGCAGTGTGAGGAAAGTTTTTCTAACATTTTGTTGTTTTCATTGTAAACTCTGAGGGAACTTCAAGTTCCTGACTTCCAGGTTTTGGAGTCAATGGTTTTAAGTTTCTAGGAAGGTGAATGACATGATGAGTGATGAGAGCAGGCAGGCACACAAAGACAGGTTTGAGTGCAGATTCCTCTGAGGTTTGCAGAAGTAGTAGTTCTTTTCCTTTCACGTGTTTAGGAGGAGGTCACCAGGAAGTCATCTCAGGGTGAAGTAATGAAGTGGTTAGTTCAGGATATGCAAAATATTTGTAGACATGCACAGCTGATTTATAGAATCAAAATAATCATTCACAAGCTAAGGTATTTTCTACTAGTCCAATGTTGACTTATAATAATATAATAATAATAATAATAATGTGTTTGTCTGTCATCTGCGTATGTTTCCCATACACAGACGAAATTCGTCTCTGCATTTAACCCAACCACCCCAGGTGGTGCAGTGAGCAGCCAGAGGGCGCTCGGGGAGCTGGAGAATTAGGTGTGCACTCATAGACACCCCAAGGTGTGTAGTGGCCGGGACGCGAACCCGCCAGTCAAACGAATAATAATGGTCTTGCTCAGCCTTAAATATGCCACCTGTGCACTCAGTTGAATGAGTGGCAGCGGCTGCATGATAAGATCAGATCAGATCAGATCAGATTCCACAGAAAATTGTTGTACCAGAGTGTCAGTGCAAAGGAACACCCACAAGGTGTAAAAAATAGCAGAATATAAAAATAGCAGTCATTAAGGTCTAAAGAGGTCAGGAGCAGACAGGAACATTAAAATGTTTACTGTGGTGCAGGATTCATTTGATTGTGTAGATAGGGCTGAGCAGTGAATGAGTGGCTGGTGTTTGCACTGCCTCATGAATGGGTGAAATTCAGAGAAAAACTTTGAGATGCTTGAAGATTAATTTCTGAAAACCTTATTGATTATTATGGTATCACTTTACAGTAAGGCTCCCCAGATGGCTAATAAATAGTTTATAGATACGTTATTAATTCCTCTATAAACACTTTATAAATCATTATTAGTTGTTTATTATGCATTCATTAAGGGTGATAGAGGGACAAAACTAACCAGTTAATTTTCCTCTCGCAGAAAATGTTAAATAACAGAGATGTTATTTCCTGCATTTTGGTGTATTTTAACAGGTTGTCATACATCAACATTTACCTACATTTGTAAACACTTAATAAAATTTAATATTTTGGAGAAGAATAGCAGGTTGTGTGTAAAGGAGCAACTCCTATTCTGTCAGGTGTCCTGAACCCCCCTCCTCCTCCCCCCACTTCACGGTTCTGAGCTGAACTCCAGTTCTCGTGGCATCGTTTGAATCACCTGAAGGCTTCTGTTGTCCAACTAGGACAATCCATCCAACCATCCATCCATCCATCCATTCATCCATCCATTCATCCATCCATCCATCCATTCATCCAACCATCCATCCATCCATCCAGCTATCATCCATCCATCATCCATCCACTTTTTTATTAAAGTAAATTGGAATGTCTTTTTGACATTTCGATTGTTTTTGTAATTTTTGACAGATTAGCGCAGTTGTTTTGAGACGTGATGTATAATGTGAATAACACATCAAACATTTATATCTTTGTATTTTTCATTTATTTTTTACAGTAAGCTTTTTTCATTTATTATGTCTGAAATGTAGCAGGTGTCACGGTATGGTGTGGGGTGAGGGATGAGCCCCGTGGTGCAGACAGGCAGACTCTCAGAGGCACGAGTAAAACCGAAAACACTTTAATAAGACCAAAACAAACACTGACGTGGCAGTACAAAATAAAACCTAATACAGACGCTCTAACTGTGGCTGGAATACTAACATTAAACATGTAGACGAGATGTACTCACGAGACCAAGGAGCTAGGGTATGACACACAAGGGAACAGGGACAATGACCCAACAATGAGACACACATGAACGCTGACTAATATTTACGTCTTAATTAACGATGAACACAAACACCTGAGACGCAGACCAGAGACGCAGAGCTGACAGACCAACAGAGGAAGCCATCCTTACAGTACCCCCCTCAAAGACGCCCCCCGGCGTCCCCAAAGAACACTCCCCAAAAAACAGGGCGGGCGGAGGGAGGAACCGCAGGGACGGCGGGCACGAGAAAACACAAGGACAGGGGACAAAACACAAGGACAACAAACCAAAAACCGACAGGAACAGGGCCTGGGACAAATGCTAAACACAAAAGCTAAGCCTAGAAAACTAACGAGCGCCCAAACATCAAGGCCAGGACGTCGACCTCGGACAAGGACCCGTCAGGAGGGCGACCGGGTCCATCGTGCAGGAACCCGTCTGGTGGACGACCGAGAGGCCGTCCATCCTGCAGAGTCACATCAGGTGGGTGACCCGGAGGCCGTCCATCGAGCAGGGTCACACTAGGCAGGCGACCATTCAGACGGGCGGCAGGAAGGCCGTCCACCACCAGGAGCTTCCATTGGTGACGAGGCCTCAGGACAGTTGAAGACTAGAGTGGCACCCTCCAGGGCCCACCCAGAACAGGAAGCGAGGGAGGCGCCCTCTAGGGCCCTCCCAGAACAGGAACTACGCCGGCAGGTGCACAGACTTCGTCGGCTGGCGCACAGACTTTGTCGGCTGGCGCACAGACTTCGTCGGCTGGCGCACAGACTTCGTCGGCTGGCGCACAGACTTCGTCGGCTGGCGCACAGACTTTGTCGGCATCATCGGTTGTTGAGTCGGACAAGACATCGGGCGTAATCATCATCATCAAAACCTCGTTGGATGTTGAGTCATCGAATGTAGAGACGTCTGGCGAGACGTTATCGGACGTTGAGACGTCTGGTGAGATGTCATCGGGCGTTGAGATGTCTGGCGAGACGTCATTGGGCGTTGAGACGTCGGACGAGACGTCATCGGGCATTGAGACGTCTTCTTCTTCGAGCGGTAGGATGTCTACTTCTTCGAGCGGCAGGACGTCTACTTCTTCGAGCGGCAGGACGTCTACTTCTTCGAGCGGCAGGACGTCTACTTCTTCGAGCGGCAGGACGTCTACTTCTTCGAGCGGCAGGACGTCTACTTCTTCGAGCGGCAGGACGTCTACTTCTTCGAGCGGCAGGACGTCTACTTCTTCGAGCGGCAGGACGTCTACTTCTTCAAGAGGCAGGACGTCTACTTCTTCGAGCGGCAGGACGTCTACTTCTTCGAGCGGTAAGACGTCTACTTCTTCGAGCGGCAGGACGTCTACTTCTTCGAGCGGTAGGAAATCTACTTCTTCAAGCGGCAGGGCAATGCCCTCTGGAGCCGGATCAAGGAAAGACAAGTCAGACGGGGAGCCTGGAGACCGTTCATCAATCCGGGGCCGGTCAGACGGGCGGTCGAGAGGTCGTCCATCAGGCCTTTCAGGCAGAGACAGTTCAAACAAGAACAGATCAGACGGGAGGCCTGGACACCATCCATCAAGCCGGGGCCGGTCAGGAAGGCGGTTGAGAGGTTGTCCATCAGGCCCTTCAGACGGAAACAAGACAGGAACGAGAGTTTCAGGTAGGTTGGCGTCCTCTGGAGCCAGAGGGAGGGCAGCGCCCTCTGGCTGCGAGACCTCTGGACAGCAGAAGATATGGGTGGCACCCTCCAGGGCCTACCCAGAACAGGTAACGTGAGGGTCTCCCTCCTGAGACCCCTCTGGACAGGAAACGTGAGTCGTGCAGACCTCAAACGTTATGAGAAGACCCTCCATTGACGTGGAGGCGTCAGCGGTGAAGGGACCCTCCAATGACGTGGAAGCGTCAGCGGTGAGGGGACCCTCCATCGATGTGGAGGCATCAGCGGTGAGGGGACCCTCCATCGACGTGGAGGCGTCAGTGGTGAGGGGACCCTCCATCGACGTGGAGGTGTCAGCGGTGAGGGGACCTTCCATCGACGTGGAGGCGTCAGCGGTGAGGGGACCCTCCATCGCCTTGGAGGCGTCAGCGGTGAGTGGAACCTCTGTAGCCGATGCTGGAGACGCAGCGTCCTCTGTGGACAATGCGGAGGCAGGACCCTTTGTAGGCGCTGGTGGTGCAGCATCCCCTGGTATCATCGGCAAGACAGCACCCCCTGGTGCCACAGGCTGGACAGCACCCCCTGGTGCCACAGGCAGGACAGCACCCCTGGTGCCACAGGCAGGACAGCACCCCCTGGTACCACAGGCAGGACAGCACCCTCTGTGAATGCTGGAGAGACCTCTGCATGCTCCATAGCTGCTAATGGTGCAGCATCTTCTGTCGGTGCTGGAACCTCAGCACCCTCAGTAGAAGTTTTGGGAGCAACGTCCTCTGTTGCTGCAGAGCACGTAGCGTCAGCGCCCTCTGTGGAGGCTGGGGAGACAACACACTCAAAAACAATAACAAACAACCCATCCTTCAGGGCTTTAGCCAAAGTCAATATCTGGGTGAGACCTGGGCTAGGTTTTAAACAAGGACTGTTAATAATAATGTCTTCAATAATGGAGTAAGTCTTATATTTATAATGAGGGTCCGGGTTATTGACAGCAGCATAAAAGTCTGTTTATCTGCTGTAGAGTGAGAGTGGCCTCAGATCTTTGTCCCACAGCAACCCCTGTGGTCGGGGTGGGATCTGCATGCTCCTCTTCAGAGCGAGAGCTCGAACACCGTCCATCAGTGTGTCCTGCAGCCTCTTCCTGCGTGAGTCCTGCAGACGTGTTGTGGGGGATCCCATACACCCACCTCCGCGCACGTCTCCCCTGAGACGTCACGAAGCATGGGAGCAGGCACCCCACCCCCTTCGAAATACCCAACCCCCCCGGCTTTTCTGACAGCGTGGGAGAATTAAGGGGGAGAGCAGGCTGAAACCCGGAAATGCGTGTCTTCGCCGGTCGCCGCCTCCTCCGGCGACCTTGTGTCTCTGGAGCTGGAACGGGCAGGAGTCCTTCCGGATCCGAAACCGCAGCCGCTCCGAATTTCTGTGTTTATATGTTAATAAAACGTTCTAAAAATTAAATAAAAACAGGGAGCGCTGGTCCAGCACACCAGAACACCAGCAAATCTGCAGAGTCTCACGCAGCCACGTTGAACCCGATTTTAATTTGCTCGTGACAAATTCATCCATTTCCTGAATGTTTCTGTCATGACTCAGTGGAGGATGAAGCGATCACTTGACTTTTGGCAAAAAAACAAAAGAAAAGTCCAGAGCAGGGATGAAGAAGGGGGATTTAATACATTTGTGTCACATACAAAACAGTTTTGCATCGCTTTGCAATTATTTCAACGAGAACCTGCGCGGCCGCTGCGGGCTCGCTGCGGGCTCGCTGCGGGCTGACAGGCGGGGGCGTGGGTTGGGGGGCGTGGGTTAGGGGGTGAGAAGTGAGAAGCTCTGTTTTTATTGGCTGGCTGTTTTTATTGGTTGGTTAACCGCGGGGCGCTGTGGTTTTTATAAATGCTTTTATTACCACCGGGAGACGGGAGACTATAGTTTTTTCAGAGATTACCTGTCTAACATCAGTCTATCATGAGATAGTGGCAGAGTGAAGAAATATGTTTAAAAAATAAGTTACATACTTAAACTTTAAGTCAGACAGGGTCACTCCACTGAAAACACTCGAACTGTCTAAACAACATTAAAGTATGATTAAAACAGAATTTCATAAATTTAAATGAAAGCAAAACTGAAGTCATCAGCTGAGTTATAATCACACACTTGACCCCTCGGATTCATGCAGCCACTCCATTGTCAGGAATCTGGGAGTTAATTTTGATACATTTTAATTAGACAAACAGATAAATGCAGTTGCATAATCCAGTTTCTTCCAACTAAGGGGCTGTTTACACGGCACGCATTTTGAGTGAAACCGCTCCTTTCTTTCTGCGTTTGTACTTATCATTTACACGACACCAGTGGCCCCCCTCTTTGAATCTGATGGTTTCTGAACCCACGGCTCAGGGTGGATCTTTTTCGCTGACCCCCTGTTGATAACATAAACGTCTCCCGCTGAGCTTTTGTTTGACCTACATGCGCGCAGCACGCACGCGCGGACAGCCAGCATTTCTAACCATGGCGGTGGACTGGACACACACCACTTTCTGAACTACAACTGATGGAATATATTTTGAGTCTCATATTTAATTAATCTACACCTGAATTACCTGCATCTGTGTTGGAAGAGACACAGCTGGATCCAGTTCTTATGTTGCTGTTTATTGAACGAGGCAGGCAGATATTTCACGTGTCACGCTGCACTATAACATACTAAATGTGCTATATAATAACAGTTTAACAATAATAAACAGTATTTATGTTAGCGTGGGAGATATATCTTGCCTACCGTGCCTGTGCTCACTCACAATTATGCATTTAGACAGTAAGGGCCTGGGTTAGAGTTGGGGTGGAGGGGAAACAACACACATCAACAGCACATTTGGGGACGGGGGTGTATGTGTCGGGTCTAGGTTTGTTAAATTTTATTTTATTTTTTTCTCTGACCCCCCTGGTTCTCTGGCTGCGTTTCTGGGGGTGGGGTCTGGTAAGGTGACGGGCGGTCAGGTGTTGTCTTGGACTATGGGGATGTTCGGGACCTGGGGGATTGCCATGGGCGGGGCTGGCATTGCACTCCCCCTGGGGCTGCTTGGGCCCGGGTGTCCTGTCCTGTCGGCGGGGCGCGGGTTGGGCAGAATCTTGGATGTCTGCTACTCTCCACCCCAGAATGAATGGGGCTACCTCCTGGGTTTGGATGTGGGCTGCCCCATGTAGGAGGCAGGTACATGTCTTGGACCTAGGGGGTATAGAGTGTGTATCGGGATTATGAATGGAACGTGTCGTTATTGTTTGTCTTTCTGTGAGTGAGGGTGAGGATGAGGGTGGGTCTGAATGAGTGTGTCTGTGTATGAATGTTTGTCAGGCTGGGACTTGGGCTGCCCCCTCTCTGATACATCTGAGGCTACTCAGTGTCGCGCTCCTGCCGCGTGGCCACCTGGTGGGTGTTCCTTTGCCTGCGGGCGTGCTTGGGGCCCTCACTGTCTGGGGTTGGGCGCTTGGGCGTGTGTCGGCTCGGCCTGGTGGCTGCCTGGTGGGGCTCGGGTCTCCTGGTCCTGTCGGGTCTGGGCCTGAGGGGTGGGCGTCCCCGGGCCTCGGTGACCGGCCCTGGGGCTACGTTGGTGCAGCGGGCTCCGGCGGGGGCCTGTGAATTTGTCGCTGTTGACCCCGGGGGGTCATTGTGTGTAGTCACTGGTGGGGCTTCTCCTGTTCTCCCCTTTGGTCGGATCTGGGGAGTTGGTGAGTGGCTCGTCCTGTTCGGGTGGCCCTAGGGACTCTGGGCTCAGGGTCTTTCTTGGGGTCTTGGGCTCTGGTTGCCCCTTTGCCTGCCCCGGGCCTTGGGGGGCGGAGCTCTGATTCCTAACGATTACTATTGAATGTTCTATTGGAGGAAACTTTTTCACTTATGCATGCTCACAACCACACGCAAATGGATGCAGGGATGTATATGTAGATATATGCAGATATGTAGATGGGTATATGAATGAATATGAATGTATATGTATGTATACTGTATATATATTTGTAGGTATGGTATGTATATTTATGGAAATCTACTGCAAGGTCATTAATGTTATTAGTCTTTATGCATGTGTTGCTGTGTTCTGTCATGTACTTTGCAGGATTGCAGACGGAAGTTGGGTGTGTTTGCCTTGTGCTTTTTTGTGGATAATTGTGTGTTTTTTTTGTTTTACTTTCTGTCTTTCCTTTTCTTTCTCTCTATTATTAAAATAATAATAATAAAAAATAAAATAAAAATCATATCGGAGTGAGAGGATGGCTGTAAGGTGAGAAGGGAGGCCATCTATAAAGGGAAAAAAAAATAAATGAAAAAAAAATAAACAGTATTTATGTTAGCGTGGGAGATACATAAATTTATCTTAGCTAAATGAAGCTATCTGGACTCACTACGTCATGCCTAACATGCTGCATGTTGAAAATGAAGACAGCAGGTTGATTTTTAATTAATTTATTTATTCAACACCGCAAACTGTATATCACAAACACTGAGAATTAAATTGAACACTTTTAAAAACACGTTAACCGAACTGTTATGAACTGGACTCTGCTGTTTTCATCCTGGTGGACATTGGACCCACATCCGAACAGGTCCGCTTCGTGGAACGAGAGCTTATAGACCTCGCAGGAAAGAAAAATTAAAATAAAACCTCAGTTGGTTGTTCTGTGATCGGAGTAAACACAAGGAAACATTATTAAGAACATTGTTTACCTTGTAGCACTGCTGTAAATCAGCTGATTCTCACGGACTAAAGTCAGACATCGTCACTCGGTTCAGGTCCGCTCAGCAACTGGTGTGGAGCTTGTTAGATGAAGCAGGTCCCGCTTGGTGTCAAATCTGTCGACTCTTATCCAAATTCCAGCTTTAACTTGTTGTTAACTTTTTGACAACAACTTGTAGTTAGCTGAACTTTTAGCCAGAGAGGAAAACAGACGAGGCAGCACGCATGCACATTAGTGAAGGTTCAAAAATTCACAGCGCCATCTAATGGCCCGGCATGGTAACTACAGTGAATTAATGAGGTCGGGGGGGAGTCATATCCACAGAATTCGCTCGTGTCAATGCAAAACTTTTCCCTCTTTTAACATATCCCATACCTCAGTTTCCCCCCACTGTGTCCGTGTAAACGGGGCCTAAGACTTACTGCCAAAGTGAAGTACTTTGTATTGTCTCCCTTTCAGAGACCTTGAAAAGAGTCAGAGAATCTTTATTGTCATTTGCACCACATGCGATGAAACGAGATTATGTACACAGGGTCCCAGTTACATCCAACAATAAAAAGTAAAAGAAAAACAGT
>JBBPBX010103473.1:0-11877 GCA_038048925.1 Garcialebias charrua | reverse complement strand
CCCAGAGAACTTTCTGTGTGCTCTCAGACAGATAAGGTTGGCTGGATTCATCATCAGAACTGTTGCTAATCTGAACAGAGCTCATGGACTTAACTCACTGCTTTGATCTCAAATGTGAATGTGATTTGTCTTAACTGTTTCTTGCTGGTATAGTTTTTTGATGTCTCATACTCATGCGACTAGTTCGCTATGGCGACCCCTAACACAGGGAAAAAGCCGAAAGAAGAAAAAAAAATATATATGGTGTCCTGTAAGACAAAATGTGATATATCTTTTTTTGTAATACCACTGATTACCCTCATGGTTCTTCCCCTTTTTCACAACTGAAACCATCATTCTGATACGGATGAGAGAGGCTACGCTGATAAGATAAGCAGCAGCTTCACACAAGTAGTCCCCTTCAGGATGACTGTGCGTACATATTCACGCTGTACTTGTGCAAACTTGTGCAATGTCATTAAAGTTTCTCTGACTCTGATCTGAACGTGAACATCTTCTACATGCAAGAAATGCAGCTTGTTGCAAATACCGCTAACAGCAGCAGCATTTAAACAACCTTCATCGGGTAATTCAGATCTGTCCAGAGCAATAACACAAACTGTAGGAGTTTTTAAAGCTCTGGATCTACGTCTGAATGTTGTTGATGTGCTGACTTTAAAGTTCTTGAGCCTCGCTATGACATCCATCATGTCAACACTTCAGCCAAAATGTTCAGCACTTTATGAAAAAGCTTAAACTGATATTGTCAAAAAGCCCTGGAGCTGATTAAAGCCCTGATGATGATGATGATGATGATGACCGAGAGATTCAACCACCTCATAACAACCGTTCAAGAAGAGGTGTTGTTCTTTTATTATTATTATCTAATTGACATTTTAATTTAAAATTATAATATTAACTATTTTTTCACCTCCTTGTGTTTTATTTTAAGTCTGGGACAGAGATAGCAGCTTACTTCTTCCTCTTGAGGGACATCCACCAGAGATCACCTGCAGCTAAGTGTGTGATGACTGAACTCGGAACTTTTCCAGGGACCTGTCCCACCTGGGGGAGCAGGTCCAAGAAGAGGTTGTTGTGAGTAATGAGGACAAATACAGCCACACTGCTGCTATTGTTGTTACTTAGATGATTTTCTTCACCGCTGGAGATATCCTCTGTGCTTTTAGCAGAAAATGTGGACAAGTTGGTCTTTTTGGACAAAAACTTTAAATTTGATTACCGTAAAAACCGCTGTATTATACGCAGTTTTTTTTGCTCATTTGAATTAAACACTGAAGCGTATTTTTTATGGATTTTTTCCCATATTTTTAGACCCATTTTTCGCTCTGATATCATCGTTTTACATTTTGGGCAAAATGGTGCAGTACCAGTTTCGGCCGCTATGGGCGCTCTGGGCAGCAGCAGAGGACTCAGAGAGCGAAGAGGAAGAGGGCTACTTCCAGACATTTCTAACTGCTCATGTGTTTGAAAAAAGCCTCCTTTGGTCGGACTGACTCTGTCGCTGCTCGCCCTGGCTGTGGATGTAGCTGTTTTTGTTAGCAAGATACCGTAACTTATAAACCACACTGCGGATTTTTAAATCCAGCTGATTTCACATTTGGTTGAGCTCAGGGGACTGTCTACGGTACTATAAAGTCAGGTAAGAAATGTTTTTTTTTTTTAACGTTTATTTAGCTAAATTTAAAGAAACAAAGTGTCTGGTCCGACCCGGACCACCTGCCTAAAATTCGGCGAACTTTTTTTTTTTTTAATCCAGCTGATTTGAACATTTCGTTAAACTCAGGAGCACGTCTTCTATAAAGTCAGCTGAGAAATATATTATTTCTCGCAAAGAAATAATTGTTTTTACCGTGTTTCCTGGTGAAGTTCTTCGAACTGGCTTGCTTCTGTCGCCGCCATCTTGATCAGGACAAAGCTGACGCGTCGCGAGGCGATGACGCGTATTAAACACCGAAGCGTATTGTGTACAATTTTTTCTTGTTTATTGTTAATAATTTGACAAAGCGTATTAAACACCGGAGCATATTTTCCAACGGCGAATACGGTAGTTAGATTGTAAACAGTCTGTTGCTTATCAGAATCAGAATCATAATCAGGTTTATTGGCCAAGTATGTTGACACACACAAGGAATTTGTTTCCGGCTGTTCATGTCTCTCTAGAAAGTGTCTCTCTAAAAATGCTAAAAACTATACAGATACTTTACATAAAACTTACAAATAATACACAAAAAACAGAAGGATTCCCATCACATGGGGGTTGTGAATGAATTGTTCTGGTTCTGACTGTTATTGTATTTATTAAGATTTTTATTATTGTTAGTATAGTTTATTTATTGTAAAGAGTGCCGTTTATTTAAAATATCACCCAAATGGGTCACTTTTATTTATTTTTATACAAACGTATTGTTTAGTTAGCATGTTTTCAAAATAAACATTTTGTAAGTCTTTATTTTGTCTTTTTTTACCGAAAATTAACCGAACCGAAATGTGATTTTTGTGTACCGTTACACCCCTAAAAGATGGCGATTGTGAGGGTAAAATTGTGTGTGTGTGTGTGTGTGTGTGTGTGTGCGCATTGAAGTAACATTGTCTTTATTGTACATATGTTTCAGTGGTTCCTGACTCTGTTTAGAGCTGATTAAGAAGAAGAAGCTTATCAAGAATGAAGGCCTGATGTGGACCAGCAGGACCCAGAACCTCTTATCATAACGTGGAAGAAAATACCCATACCCCAGTCTGGTGGGTGACCAACTTAATAAGGAGTAGACCGATATCAGATTTTTAGGTCACAATGAAGAGGATGGTGAAATGACCAATCCTGACTCTCTGCTAAAGAACTCATCAGGCTCTGAATCAGAACGTGAAGACAGTATGAACGACAGGAAGGACAGCAGGGCTCCTGAATCAGAGGTAAAAACTGTCAACAGATCTTTGAACTGCTCTGAGTGTGGTAAGCAGTATGTCAGTAACTGGACTCTTCAAAGACACATGACAAGTCATTCTGGAGTGATGTCTTCAAGATGTCTGCTTATTAAGAAATGTTTTGGAAAGAAGAAAAATGTAGAGTCACACATGAAAGTCCAGGCAAGGCCAAAATCAATAAGCTGTGATGACTGTGGTAAAATATTTACTTTCAAATCACTTTTAAACAGACACATGAGAGTCCACACAGGAGACAAGCCATTTCCTTGTGATCTTTGTGGACATAGATTTAGTCAGAAGACAAATTTAAACATACACATGAGAGTCCACACAGGAGACAAGCCGTTTCCTTGTGAACTTTGTGGACAAAGATTTAGTTGTAAGACAAGTTTAAACTCACACATGAGAGTCCACACAGGAGACAAGCCATTTCCTTGTGATCTTTGTGGACATAGATTTAGTCATAAGGCAGATTTAAACATACACATGAGAGTCCACACAGGAGACAAGCCGTTTCCTTGTGAACTTTGTGGACAAAGATTTTGTCGTAAGACAAATTTAAACTCACACATGAGAGTCCACACAGGAGACAAGCCGTTTCCTTGTGAACTTTGTGGACAAAGATTTAGTCAGAAGACAAATTTAAACTCACACATGAGAGTCCACAGAGGAGACAAGCCGTTTCCTTGTGAACTTTGTGGACAACGATTTAGTCGGAAGGATGCATTAAACAGACACATGAGAGTCCACACAGGAGACAAGCCGTATCCTTGTGAACTTTGTGGACAAAGATTTAGTCATAAGACAAGTTTAAACTCACACATGAGAGTTCACACAGGAGACAAGCCGTTTCCTTGTGAACTTTGTGGACAAAGATTTAGTCGTAAGACAAGTTTAAACTCACACATGCGAGTTCACACAGGAGACAAGCCGTTTCCTTGAGAACTTTGTGGACAAAGATTTAGTCAGAAGACAAATTTAAACTCACACATGAGAGTCCACACACTGGAGTGGAAACGTTCTATCAGAAAATATTAAAACAATGATTATAGGCTATGAGATGCAACTGGTGTTTTAACACCCAAATAAAATTAATTTTGATTTTGTAAAATATATTCTGTAACAATTTTTGAACAAGTTCCTAATCTATGATTTGCTCCTAATTTCTCAAGAATACTTTTAAAACAAACTAATTAAACCTTAGATCATAATTTGGACTATAGATGTTGGTTCTAAAATACTGGTTCAGTGGTTGTGCAATTTGTGGAGAGAACCAACCAACCAATCAAATTGTTTTTTCAAACAGTCAGACCCCATGAAATGTTGTTCATGTAATTCCTGAGAGAATTGTTATTTAATCAGTTAGTTACTTGGTTAATTAACAGATTTCTCATGCAGATGAAGTAATTGTGTTTTAATTAAGGATGGGGCTGATCCAGTGTCAGTATTGGCCTCGGCCTCCTATACCAGTGTAGCACCCCACTGTTCTGTCCGCTAGTAACTGGGACAAAATCCGCTAGTAACTGGGACAAGAACTTAAACTCACTGGTGGAGTGGCTATTTGGGTTTGTTAAGTTCTGGTAGATACCACGCAGGTTTACCTATGTTGAGTAAATCCTTACTTGCCTAATTACCATACACACCTTTAATGTAACATAAATCACTCCAGACAACCAACTAACTGAACAGTTTCTTTCAATAAGAACTTAGAAAAATAAATCTTCCTCCACATGAGGCTACACAATACCCCAAAATGATGTAAAACTTAACAGTAAAGCAAGGTCTTTAATTCTCATTTGAAATGTTCCCAAAATAAAATAAAACCAATAAGCCCTGATGCATGCTCAATAATCCAGGTAGAAAAATCTAAAAAAAGCTAAGTCTGGTCCTTTGGACATTCAAAAAACAAAACAAAGCAAAAAAAAAATGTAGAAACGTTTCATCTTTCGTCCAAAAGACTTCCTCAGTTTGAGCTGCTGTATTCAGCTCCGTCTTATAAATAGCACCCTCTCACAGTGGATCAATAACTAGTTATTGCTAGTATCACTCAGCCCTCTGTGAATAGCAAACAACCATCAGGGTGCTAACGATCCATCGTTAGGCTGATTGTTCTCCTTGACCATGTGAGCAGCTGGTTTCAGGCTGTCATCAGCCAACTGGTTGATCCACTGTGAGAGGGTGCTATTTATAAGACTGAGCTGAATACAGCATCTCAGACTGAGGAAGTATTTCAGATGAAAGACAAAACGTTTCTACAGTTTTTTTGCTTTGTTTTATTTTGTTTTTTGAAAGTCCAGAGGACCAGACTTAGCTTTTTGAGATAAAACTCATAAGGCACTTTTTCTGTTCAGTCCCTTATGTTTTACTCACTTTAACTTTGTGTTTTTGTTTTTTATGAAAGATCCTTCCTTTTAACCATTGTAGTAATATAACCAGAATTCAACTTTTGTCACTAACAGAACTCCATACATTTAACGAAACTTTACAGTTCTAAACACAATATCACACACACGGGCACACACACAAACCGGTACCGGTTAACGTTTGCGTTGCAGGCCTGATGAAGCTAGGGTGCGCTGTCGCTGCGGCAATCTTCTTCTCCCCCGTTTAAACAACAAACAAACACAGACCTGCTCACTCAGCAGACTTCGTCAAGGTTGTTTTGAGGGTCCAACTCCTTTTTGAACTCCGCCACCCGATTTGCAGGACTACTTCTCAATCTCGCTGGAGCAGCGTCGCCATGTTGATGCTTTCCTCTCGCCACTTTGGATCAGCCGCAGTTCTCCTCAGCAGTTCTTCCCTCAAACACTCTTCTGCAGGTTTCCTATACACCTTGTATCGGTTTACTTAATAGGTTGAATAAAACAGTCCACTTCGTTCTCCCACCTCAATGTCTGTCAGCATTAGCGACAGTCTCCATCCTTTTTTTTTTTTGCCTCTCCTTTCTTCTTCTTCCCATCATCCCCTTGTCCCGTTTTGTTTTCTATGTTGCGTTCACTTGTCCCTCGTTAACCTCACCACTATCATAGATAGGACATTCAATACAGTCTTCAAAGTAATGAGGTAATTGATTAAACAATAATACACTTATTTAAGTAAACAAGTCTCCTCCAGAAAAGCTTCAGCTTTCTTCTTCTTCATATATTTCTCTCCTTACAACAGTAACCGCTCCCCGCATGTATATAATCACTCAGTTTAAAAATATACAAGAACAATAATACAAGTTTCTCACTTATATTTTCTGTATACATACAACCAACCTTGTAAAAATTTAGCAAATGTTAAAAGGCCTTAAGTGCATGGGTTTTTCTTTTTTTTAAACCAGGGGCTACACCAGCATTGTTAGGGTCCCACCGGGACTGAGGAATGTAGAACCCAAGTGCAAGCAGGACTCGAGGCAGAACGTAAAAAAGTAGTCTTTTAATGAACAACAAAAAATGGCTGATGGTACAGCAACTTACATGGACAGGAGCAGGCTTGAACAGAACTAAGAAGCAGGACTATGAGGGAACCCAAAACGAAGTACAAACTGACAAAGGACAGGACTGACAGAGGAACTTAAATACACAGACAGGGCATGAGACACAGGTGACAACAATTGACTAATTGGGGCAGGACAAAACTTGGAGCAGGGCAGAACAGAACACAAGCTGATGTATGAATAAACTAAACTGAGGCAGGACGGAGAATTACAACTGAGCATGGAGCAGGGTAGAACAAAACGCAAGCTGATATCTGAATAATAACTAAACTGAGGCGGGACAAATAAACTAAAACTGCAAGACTAAACTGGGGCAGGGCAAAATTAATACAACTTGATAATAACTAAACTGAGACAGGACAGAGAATTTAAACTAAACAATGGATCAGGGCTAAACTAAACACAAGCAGATAATAACTAAACTGAGACATAAGCAGGGGACAACATAGAGACACTAGACAACAGACAACTAGGGGACAACAATGACAAGCATAATTTACCTATCGGATTTTTCCGATACAATCTGTAGAGATTTCCGATCCATGGTGAATGTCTATGTGTGCTGAAACATCTCCACATGTGATTCTCTGCCGGCTGCTCTGCAAGGCAGGGAATCAAACTATGGAATGGATTTTCTGAAGGAAATTCATTTCATAGTTTGAAGCCAGCTAAAATGTGAGTAAATACATGAGGACTGAGAGCAGCACTGTGGCTAACGGCTAACCAACTTTTCATCTCAACATGTCAACTGTGTGGAAGTATTTTACACTAAACACCACAAGACAGCAACATGCAATGTCTGCAGAGCCGCTGTACCAAGAGAAGAAAGCTCCATTGCGACCTACAATACATCAAACTTAATAAACATCTGAAAAAGCACCACATTAAAGAGCACAAGGATTGTTTAACCAGGCACTGTTGTAAAGTTAGTTTTACTTTGGACGTTCGAGCTCCCTGGCTTCAGCGGTGTGTTCCTCTCGTTTAGTCCGAAGCAGTCTAATATCCGTCAGCTGCGCTCAGTCTGCCCGTCTCGGATATAGTTTACATTTACCCTGCAGAATATATTTATCAGTACAACAGTAGACAATCATAAAAAAGCATATGAACTGGAAAAATGAAAGCAAATTGTTTAAATAAATAAAAAAAATAAAGGAATAAACAAAACAAAACAGCTACGGTACATTATAAAGCGATGTAAAATACTAAAATCAGTGTAACATGTCTGTGTTGGTTTTTGCCATGAACTTAGCAGATGTTTGAAGCCATTAATCACTTTAATATCCACTTCTTTAATATCCACTTCAGCATATTGTTTTTATGCTATTAGTGCTTAGTGTATATTTACCGTATTTTCCGGATTATTGGTCGCACCGGAATATAGGTCGCAGTGTCCAATTATTGCCAAAAATTTGGAAAAATCCATAAATAGGTCGCACCGGAATATAGGTCGCACCTACGTCACCGCCGATGTAATGCGTCATCCACTGCTGACGCGCCGCGTGACCGCTGAGTCAACCCGGCAATATGGACCGAGTGTTTAGCTCTGCTGCTAATGTCTGCCAGAAGCTAACAGAAGCTAACACGAGACGAGTCCGCCTCTCAGAAAACATGAATAAAAAAATAGAATTTTATGTCAAATGTTTTTTTCCAGGACATAGTTAAGTACATTAGAGCCTTATAATTACTCTGTAAGCAAAAATAAATATACTTATACTATATACCTATTGGTTTCGAAGCAATTTATAACATAAAGAGAAGCTAACAAAAGCTAACACGAGACAAGTCCGCCTCTCAGAAAACACAAATAAAAAAATCGAATTTTAAGTCAAATATTTTCTATAGACCATCGTTACGTACATTAATGTCCTAAAATTTAAACTCTGTAAGCAGAAAAAATATACACCGAGTGGTTTAGAAGTTATTTAGAAGAATACCGATAAAAAACTAGTGCTCACGGGAAGTTCGCCACTCAGAACACAGAATAAAAAAATCAAATTTTAAGTCAAATATTTTCTATAGACCATTGTTACGTACATTAATGTCCTATAATTTAAACTCTGTAAGCAGAAAAAATATACACCGAGTGGTTTAGAAGTTATTTAGAAGAATACCGATAAAAAAACTAGTGCTCACGGGAAGTTCGCCACTCAGAACACAGAATAAAAAAATCGAATTTTAAGTCAAATATTTTCTATAGACCATCGTTACGTACATTAATGTCCTATAATTTAAACTCTGTAAGCAGAAAAAATATACACCGAGTGGTTTAGAAGTTATTTAGAAGAATACCGATAAAAAAGTTCGCCTCTCAGAAAACACGAATAAAAAATTCGAATTTTAAGTCAAATATTTTCTATAGACCATCGTTACGTACATTAATGTCCTATAATTTAAACTCTGTAAGCAGAAAAAATATACACCGAGTGGTTTTGAAGCTATTTCTAACATACCGGTAAACAGAACAGCCACAAAGCTAACAAAAAGCTAAGCTAAAAGATTGTTTTTTTATTTTAATTTTAATCTCAAACATCTAATAAAGCTACCGGTACTCACTTGTAAACGTCCACACTGTGATTCCATTCTGTAAGTTTCAGAAAAATCCGCTGAGTGGTTCTTGACTTATCTTGCAAAAAACCAGCTAAGAAACACAGAGCTAATAGCTACATCCAGGCCAGCAGGCACACAGGCAATCCGAGCACAGGAGCTTTTTTTGGGACACATGACGAGAAGGTCCTCGCTGCAGACTGCGGCACGGACCGGTGTCAGTCCCGGAAGTGGTTATTGCACTCCGGAAATGAAGGGGGCGCTAGTGGCGCTATTAAGGGGGCACTAGTGGCGCTATTAAAACACGCAACAACAACAAAATGAATGGAAATTAATATTTTAAAGGCATTAGTGGCGCTATTCTAAAAAAAAAATGGAAGTTAATATTTTAAAGGCGCTAGTGGTGCTATTACAATTTTTTTTAATGGAAATTAATATTTTAAAGACAAATGTACATTAGGAACACTATCCATCCATTAATTATCATACACGCACGCTTATCCCTATTACAATTTTTTTAATGGAATAATATTTTAAAGACAAATACATTACATTAGGAACACATTTATCCATCCATTAATTATCATACATGCACGCTTATCCCTATTACAATTTTTTTAATGGAAATTAATATTTTAAAGACAAATACATTACATTAGGAACACATTTATCCATCCATTAATTATCATACACACACGATTATCCCTATACTGTAGTGGGTTTGCCAGGGCTGCATTCCAAAAACTATAATATGCTTGGTTGCAGGTGAGCTCAAATATTATCGTTGTTTACCATAATGTGTCATTGGAAACGTCATAAACTGCACTCAAATATCCAATTGTTTCAAAACCCAAAGGGATTAATTAACACTCAGAGAGAGAAAGTAGTTTTTCCCATACCATACCATACCATTTTATTTATAAAGCACTTTCAACAGGAACAAGTCCACACCAAAGTGCTGAACAAACAAACACGCAACAGGCAACACAGACAATGAAGTACAACACGAAAAACATAAAAACATTGCAGATCATAAATAAAACGATCCAATATAAATCAGCTGGCATTGAAAGCGATGGAGTAGTAGTGAGTTTTTAACCGGGATTTGAAAACTGAGAGGGAGGGGGCCTGTTTGATGAGCAGCGGTAACTCGTTCCAGAGTCTTGGGCCTGCTACAGAGAACGCCCTGTAACCTCTGCGCTTAAGGCGAGTTTCTGGAACTTTTAAGAGTACCTGATCCTCTGACCTCAAAGCACGTGGAGGGACATATGGGTGTATCAAGTTTGTAGAACGTTTGACAAGAAATGATCTTCAGCAGTCGGATCCCGGCAGTAGACGTTGCAAGAATGGTTCACTGTGGATGAATAAATTTGATTCTATATGAAAACATTTTTGAATAGTCACCGGATACATAAATTAAACCTGTGTGTAAATTGTAACAGTCTTCAGTTCAGCCAATCATCATGCGCCTCCGGTGTCTGTCTCCTCTTCATAAAGTCCGGCTTGATGTGAACAACTGCTCCTCACCTGAGTTTTTCCATCACCTCCACCGTCGCTAAGCATACCTTTAATTTTTGTATTCATTGTTTGTAGATGTTTGTAACTGAACATGTTTCTGTATGTGGTTGCTTTATTAATAAAACATACGTATTGATTATGATTTTTAAAACATAAACAACCTCACCGTATATAAGGTTTGTAAAGAAAACTTTTTTTGATTCCGGTCATTGTTCAAAAGTATATTAAAGATTGAATGTACACATATAAAATACTGAAAGTTATTAACTGTGCTTGCATTTCACATTTTTAAAACAAGGTTATTCAATTGTTAAACAATGCTGTTACAATATATGTACAACTACTTTATTGGTTCTACTTTCTCTTTAATATATTAGAGCTACAATGTAACTTTGCCTGGAAACAACACCATTTCTACAAAAAACTAAAAAAATGTAAATCAAAACTACAACAAAAGGAACACTCAAAAATGTACATAATGTTTAAATAACACATTGTGAAAAACAAAAGGATGACTGAACAATTCAACAGGCTAATGTACTTCAGCAGAACTGATTTAAAAAGACATGTCACCAAAAAAGAACAACAATGTGTGACAACTGAAATGTGTGAACGACAGTGTAAAACAACTAATATTCTCCTTGCATTCAGTACTGACATTCAGGGCAGTGTCCAGGTATGCCATCAGAGTAGTAACGAGGGTACTCTCCTCGTCTTCCATTTCCGGTGAAGCCCACACAGTCTTTATATTTGTGAACCTGTGATGTCCACAGAATGACATGATGACAATACGAAGATGGTGGACTCTCACTCTCCTGTGAAACTTCCCTGTGAGGTAAGAACATTGAGTTCCCAAGTGAGATGTGTCTCTACAGGGTAGGCCACATCTGAAGATATGGAATTCTGCAGTAACAAAAAGAAATGAACAAAATTAAAAATAACATCTATATAAACTACAGATATGTTTAAACAAGAAATGGTTAATTCCCAATCAAAATAGAGCAAGGACACTGTAATAGCTACAAGCATACAACAAAAATGTAATAACACATCAGGAAATATACAAATGATTTGTTTAAAAAAAGGCATGTCTGAAATGAATCACTTTATGTTCTTTAACATTATTCTTCCAGTTTTGCACGATTCAACAAGTAATTTTATGAGTCACAATGGCTTCCAGGTGATAAATATACAGCAAACAATTAATTAAAATTGTGAAAGTAATATTGCTCAAACAACCAAAGGGAAGTATTAACTAATTTTATCACTTGTTTTACTTTGATCTTTGCTTTGTTACACTTTGTAGCACTTTGAGATTTTTATTAATGAAACGTGCATTATAAATTGAATTCATTATTATTATTATTATTATTATTAATTACATTTCCCCATTTACTCTGTAACTTTTGACA